>CM055103.1:3803418-3890499 GCA_029204225.1 Diphasiastrum complanatum
AGGGGTCCAAATCCGTACTGTCCACATGTGTGGGCACCTTTGAACCTACATTTAATGCATGGTATTCATTTGATCCAAAAAAATTTAATTTGTGAGCTGTTGGTGTAATTTTTGGTGGAGATCCTAGGATAATCTACCAAGACATTTGCCATTGATTAGATTTGAATTTGTTTCATGGAATCTAATTAATCTAGGCTGAGTTCAAGTCCTATTAAGGTTAAAAACAGGTCTTGAAAGTACACCAAGAAGGAAGAAAGAGATTAAGTCATTTTTTTGTCCAAAAATAGCCAAAATTGGCAAGATTTGATTGTAATAGATTTCACATCATCTTATCTTCATTCCAACTTTGTGAGGGAGTGCTAGAACTGAGATTATAAGTCCATTTTTTGGATTAGAAATCTAATTTGTGTGAAAAACTACAAGAGATAGACCTTAGTGAGTTTCTAGAGACAATCAAATCCATTTCTTGGCAAGATTTGTTTGAAAGTAGTTTTCACTTCATCTTATCTTCATTCCAGCTTTGTGAGGGAGTGATAGAACTGTGATTATAAGTCCATTTGTTAGATTAGAAATCAAATTTGAGTGAAACACTACAAGTGTGAGACCTTTGTGAGTTTCAAGTCAATCAAATCTATTTCTTGTTTGTAGAAGTCACTAGTAAGATGGGATCTGCTGGAGCATACCTTCTAGAAGCTAGTGAGAGGTTGAATTCTACAAATTATGCTATTTGGAAGGTTAGAATGGAGTCACTCTTGGTGCTCCAAGACCTTTATGAGTTCTTTATTGAAGATGAAGATGAACCTCTAGGTGCACAGGAGTTAGCTAGATACAAGAAGAAATCTAGGCTTGCACTTCATTGTGTGAAGATGAATGTGAGCAATGATTTGTTGAGAGAAGTATCAGCTTGTACTAATGCTAAAGAGGCTTGGGAGTCTTTAATATCAATCTATGAGTCTAGCAACACTTCTAGAGTTCTTATGCTTAGAAATCAAATTTTGCAAAGCATGAGGAGAAGTGAGGAGAGTGCACATAATCAAGTCTCTAAATAGGGAGTTGGCTTCCATTGGAGAGAAGATTCATGATGGAGAGCTTGTACAAATTGTCCTTAATGGTCTAGGAGATGACTTTGCAAATTTGGTCCAAAGTTTTGCCATCCAAGACACTTTGCCAACTATAGAAATACTTCACAATGTATTAGTGGCTGAAGAGTGTAGGATGCTCCATGCAAAATCTAGGATGAGTTCCTTGTCATTGCAGGATGGTGATGAGAAAGCCAATTTCTCATTCAAGGGCAAAAAGAAGACCAATGGAAAGAAGAAGCATCCAAAGGAGGCCAAAGAAGAGGATGATGCATCAAGCTCAAAGGACAAGTCAAAGCAAAAATGCTTCTTTTGTGGAAGGAACAGGCATTATGCATCTGAATGCTACAAGAGGCTAAGAGCACAAGTGGAGGAGGACAAACAAGGAAACCTTGCAAAGGAGGAGAAGGAGGATGAAGTAGATATTCTTGATGGCATCTACATCTTCACCAACAAGCAATAGCAATTCAAGAGACAATTGGTGGATCGACAGTGGGGCTAGCTCCCACATGTCTTGTGAAAAGGACTTTTTCTCAACCTTACACTCTTTCAATGATGCTAAAAAGTTTGTATTTACTGCAAATGATGAAGAGTGTAGGATAGATGGTGTTGGCACCATCTCTTTGTATCTAGAATCCTCAAAATGCATGGATCTAGAAAATGTCCTTTATGTACCATCAATCACCAAGAATATGCTTAGTGTTGGTCTACTCTTAGAAAATGGTTTGGATGTCCACTTTAAGCATGGTGTTTGCTTCATCTTGAAGAATGATGTTTGCATTGCAAAGGGATTTAAACATGGAAGATTGTTTAAGTTGGAAGCTAGTGTTGCTTTTGAAAGAATGAGCTTGGCAAAGGAGGAGATCACTCAAGAGGATATCTTGGCAAAGTGTGATCTTGCTTGCATTGAGGAGGAGCATCAAAAGGAGGAAGATCTTGAGGATCAGCCTCAAAGCATGAGAGTTCCAAGGGAGTCCTCAATAACAATGGCCGAGTCATCAAATTGCATGCAAATTGTCCATTCAAGTGTGCATCTTGCAAGGGTGGTGAGCATTGGAGAGTCTACTATCTTTGAATACTTTTTGGAAAGTATTAGTAGACATGAGGTGACTTGTTTCTTACCTTTAAGATTCATGGTGTTTATTACTTTGTATGACAAGACAATGAAATGGGATGCTTTGAAATCTACATTTGTTGTTGATAAAGCAATTTCATTGGATAACTATTTTTGTAATAGTTTGAATAGTGTCATAAAAGATGAAACATCATTTGTATTGGAAATATTTGGGTCCACATGCTTTGAGCATGATCATTCCAATGTAAGGACCAAAGATTATCCTATTTCAATGATAGGAATAATAGTAGTGTTTTGCTCTTCAAGTAGAGATTGTAGAATCTACTTGTTTTCAGCCAACGAATTTGTCAATGGTGGAAATGTGATCTTTCAAGAGTGGAAGATTTGTAAACTTGAAGAAGCACCTTTGGATCAACACCTTATTCAATTCATTGATGGTTTGGAGCCAAGTCAAGTGGAGGAGCAAGCTCAAGACCTGAGGACTCCAAGAAGAACCTTGAGTATCAAGATGGAGCCATCTAGGCTCAATCATATGGATCAAGCAAGACAAGTTGTCTTTGGCAACATTATTTATGCACTTAATATTTTAATTGATGTATCTTCAAGTGCACAAAATTCCTTGGAATCCATGGCTTGGCATGATGTTTAGTTTTGAAGTGTGCTACATGTATATAGACACATTTATGGAACATCTTATAAGGGATCCTCTAAGAGGTGGTGAAAGATCCTTCATGGACATCATTCTCTATTGGAGTCTCAAAAGTTCCTTCTTTGTAGCTGGATTTTTTAGACACTTCTAAAAGCTTTCATTGATCTATCAAGAGAGTTGTAAATAGATCAAGCTAAATTTGAGGAGGAGTGTGAAGAATTGCCAAAAATTGGCAAATCTAGCTTGATCAAAAACCATGTAGAATAGTGTAAATTGTATACACAAGTGGGTCCCACACATGTGAGGCCATGATGCCACATGGGAAACCCATCCTAATGTAGGTTAGGTCAATTCAAGAGAGTTGGTCATGTCTATTTGGTGGTCATCCCTACTTTATAGGACCTACACCTAAGTTTAAGGTGAAAATTTGACCAACTAGCTACCTACCAAGCATAACTCTAGGAAATAGACTAGGGTTTCATTTTAGGTCAAGGAGAGTGAGTTAACTTCCTTATTACATTCTGGAAATCCACCTAACTTCAAGAAGGTATTCTCTCTCTCCATAGTGAGAAGATAGAAAATTTTTGGAGCTCATTGGCAATCTCAAACTAGTTCACTATGTACATTGAGTTTTTGTGATCCAAATGAAACCAAATCAATTTCTACTTGTTTCTCAGGTTTAAGGACGTACTACAGCCTGTAGTACACACGTGTGGGCTCGGATTTCAATGTTTATCAATGCTTTTGATTGTTAATGCTTGTTGTTTGTCAAATTGCCAATCTAGATCAACTTTTTTGTGTCTAGTTTTTTGATAGATTGTTAAGCAAGCATCCAATCACTCTTGTGGATCTTTTGTAGATCCATTTATGGTCCTAAAGTACAGTACTTTCACACATCAAACTATATTCTGAGAGTTAAAGATTTACATAGAGAGCTTTCCTGTGTTGGTGTTACTATTAACCAAGATGAGCTAGTTCAAGTCATTTTAAATGGCTTGAAAGATGACTATGATAATCTTGTTCAAACTTTTGCCATTAAGGAGGAGTTGCCTAATCTTGAAACTCTCCAAGGAATTCTTATTTCTAAAGAATCTAGGCAAAGCTATAAACTTTCCAAGATGAACAAACTCGAGCAAGGTGAAAGTAAAAAAGCCCTCTTTGTCAAGGACAAGCATAAAGGAAGGAGTAAGAATCAGTTTTCTCAAGCATCCAACAAAGACAAAGCCAAAGATCGAGACAAAGATGGTGAAGAGGATGATTCATCTCATCCCTCTACTTCAAAGACCAAGAAGAAGAAAGTGAAGTGTTTCTTCTATGGCAAGAAGGAGCACTATGCCTCTAATCGCTTTAAGAAGAAAAACTAACTCAAGTAAGCAAATCTCTCCAAAGAAATTGAAGACAATTCTGTTGCAAGTGATGGAGAATGATCACTTATGGTGTCCAGTTTTTTTTCATCACCTTTCAAGAAAGATGGAGCTTGGTACATAGATAGTGGAGCTTCTTCACATATGTGTTGTTCAAAGGAGTATTTTGACTCAATTGTACCTTACAAAGGACTTAAGAAATGAATTTACACTGCTAATGATCATGAATGCTCTATAGAAGGAACTGGCAATATTCCATTAGAACTATTTTTCAAAAGTTCTTGCACTTTCTATTGTTCTTTTTATTCCAAAACTCACAAAGAACTTGATTAGTGTGGGAAAGTTGCTTGATAATGGTTGTGATGTAAAGTTCAACTCCAATACTTGCTTTATCAAGAAAAATGATGAGATCCTAGCTGATGGATCTAGATGTGGTGGAATTTTTAAGTTGAATTCTTATGAGAATGCAAACCTTTGTGAAGTTGCTTTGTTATCTAAGGAGGAGTTGTGGCATAGAAGGTTGGGGCATCCTAACTTTAAATCTATGTCTTCTATGGTCAAGAAAGTGAAGGCTATTGGTCTTCCAAAATCTCTTTCCAAATATTTCAAGCCTTGTGAGGCTTGCGCTATTGCAAATCACACAGAAAGCCATATCAGAAGTCTTTTATCAAGACTACTCATCCTTTGGAGCTTATACACTTGGATGCTCATTTTTCCTCTTCTAAAAGTATTGGTGGTGCAACATGTTTTGTCACCTTTATTGATGACTTTACTAGATATACTTGGTTGTATCTACTTTCTTCAAAAGCTATGGTATTTGATCACTTTCTAATCTTCAAAGCTTATGTTAAGAAACAGTTTTCTTTCAAAGCTAAAGCTTTAAGATGTGATGGAGGAGGTGAATACATCTCCAACAAGTTTCATGAATATTGTGAAGGTGAAAGAATAAAGAGAGAGTTTTCTTGTGCTTATTCTCCATCTCAAAATGGAGTTGCTGAGAGGAAAAATAGATCTTTATGTGAATGTGCTAAAGCAATCCCAGTTGAAGCTTTTTTGTCTATTGAATATTGGGGTGAAGCTACAAATTGTGCAAACTATTTGTGCAATAGATTACCTCACAATGCACTTGCTGGAAAATCACCTCTTGAAGTCTTCTTTAAGAAGAAACCTAAGGTAGATCACCTTAGAGTTTTTGGTTGTGCTTGCTTCGTTAATGTGCCCTTGGAAACAAGGAAAAGAGATGATCCTAATTCTATTAAAGGGATCATGGTTGGATATGCATCCAACAAGAAAGCTTACAGAATTTATGTTCCCTCTACCTCAACTACAATTGAGAGTAGGGATGTTATATTCCATGAGGATCAAAACTACATTCTTGAGGAGGCCGAGTTCAAAGATTCTCACAAAGATACTCCAATCATCACCCTTGAAGACTATCATGGAGAGATGGGGCCGACAATTGAGGAGAAGTCAGCTCGAATCTTTTCACCAAGGAGATCTCAAAGAGAAAGATCCAAGCCTAGGAGGCTTACTTATGAAAATAGAGGCAAGAAATTGGAAATCAGCTCCACTAATTGTGCTTATTTTATTTCACATGAGGAGAAAAAGGATGTATATGATGCACTCAATTCGAAGGAATGGTGCCTTGCCATGAAGGAGGAATATGATGCTTTGATGGCCAACAAGACATGGGAGCTTGTGGATCTTCTATCCAACAAGCACACCATTGGTTGCAAGTGGGTTTTTCAAGTCAAGTATAATCAAGATGGCACAATCAACAAGTACAAGGCTAGACTTTGTGCTAAGGGTTTTGCTCAAGTTTATGGACTTGATTATGAGGAGACTTTTGCTCCAGTTACAAAGATGATATCAATTAGAATCATAATTTCTATTGCTTGTTTTTTCAATTGGCAAGTTCTTCAACTAGATGTCTCTAATGTATTTTTAAATGGATATCTAGAAGAAGAGATTTATATGGATTAGCTTATTGGGTTCATCCATGAAAAAGACAAAGTTTGCTTGCTCTTCAAAACTCTATACGGACTAAAGCAAGCTCCAAGGTCATGGTATTCTCGACTAACACCTTTCTTGAGTCACTAGGATTTAATCTTAGTAACTATGATCCTTCCTTGTATGTCATCCTTCCTTGTATTGTCATCCCTCTTATTTATGTTGATGATATCATTCTAATAGGAAGTTGTATCAAGTTAGTTGAGGAAACCAAGATTGCACTTGGAAAAGAGTTCAAGATGCAAGATCTTGGAAAAATTCACTACATACTAGGATTAGAGATTGACTTTCTTAAAGATAAAACTTTTGTATGTCAATCCAAGTATGCTCTTTCAATGTTAAAAAATTTCAATATGTTAGATTGTAACAGTATAGAAACTCCTATGGAGCAAAATGTAAAAGACCCTAGGTGATGAAAGATCCTTCGAGGACATCATACTTTTTAGGAGTCTTATAGGCTCCTTAATTTGGCTCACAATAACTAGACCTGACATAAGCTTTAGTGTTCATAAGTTGAGCCAAGCTATGAAAAATCCTACTATTTATCATTAGAAAATGGCCAAGAGAGTGCTTAAATATATATCTTCAACTTTTGATTTTGGTTTATTGTATAAAAGTGAAGATCTTTCTATTATTGGTTATTCTGACTTGGATTTTGCAAGTGATAGAGCAGATCAAGAATCTACAAGTGCTTATGTCATATATCTTGGAGGAAACTTGATATATTGTCTTTCCAAAAAGCAAGATACTGTATCACTCTCATCTTGTGAAGCTGAGTATAAGGCACTCACTACAACAACAAAGGAAGTGCTTTGGATCAAGAGGTTGCTAGTGGAGCTAAAAATAATCATGGAAGAAGATCTACCTATGATCATGTGTGACAACATTTCAGTCCAAGCCCTTGCCAACAACCCAATATTCCATGCAAGGAGCAAACATATCGAAGTTGCACATCACTTCGTGAGAGAGAAGCTCATTAGAGGGGAAATCTACTTGGAACACATCGACACATCATCTTGTATTGATGATATGCTCACCAAACCTTTGAGCAAAAGTTCCTTCATCAAGCATAGAGCCAATCTTGGAATAATACCAAGATCCATGTTTAAGTCAATATAGATTGTTTTTAGGAGGAGTGTTGAAATGGAAAAATAATCCATCTTGACTTTAGGCTTGCTACAAACATTGTACCATGCAAGTATGTTGTTCATAAATGCAAATGCCAAATTTGGCCTAGATAGAACTCGAGCTATATGAATTTGACATATCTAGTTTGATGATTACAACTTGCATATAGATTGTAGACTTAGAATTAGCAAAAATATGCTAGTAAAAACTCATGGCAATTCACATGCATTAATTGTAAGTGATCCATAGTGACATTCAAGGCATGCACAAAGTGAAATGGACACATGCATGATGATTTGGACATTTCTAGTTAGAACTAGTACACTTGTAAAAAGTTGGTAGAATTTCATGCATGATAAGTGACAAATGTCACATAGACTCTAGATGTCACTTTAGATGTCATTTTGGAATGGATAGATATGGTTCTACCTCGAGCTACCTCAATCTCCATAAATATGTGTAGCTCTCCACACAATCAATGATGAAGAACCAAAGCTTTGTAGCTATCTCATGTCATTTTGGATCTAAACAAATATTGCTTGTTATCTCTCTAGATTTCTTTCTCTAACTCGTGTTGAGGCTAATGCCAATACACTATTTTCTTGTACTTTTTCTCATTAATGATACATTGCTATCATTTTCTGCTGATTAGTATGCTAGATTGTGGTTAAGCCATAACTTTTGTACTAGATCTTGCTAATCAATCTAGAATTAAGTTATTGTGCTAATCATATAGCTTAATTAGATCTATCATACTTGTGGATCTTCCCCACATGTGTTAATTCTAGAAATTTTGTCAGGATGGCTCTCCACTACATTAAGATGAATGTCTCTAATGAGATATTGAGGGAGATAGTAGTTGCACAACAGCCAAAGAAGCTTGGAATTGTCTCAAGACTATCTACGAGACT
Organism: Diphasiastrum complanatum; assembly: GCA_029204225.1. Classification (NCBI taxonomy): domain Eukaryota; kingdom Viridiplantae; phylum Streptophyta; class Lycopodiopsida; order Lycopodiales; family Lycopodiaceae; genus Diphasiastrum; species Diphasiastrum complanatum. Next base: position 3,811,635 of record CM055103.1, read on the forward strand.
AAGAACACCTCTAGGGTCCTCACTCTTAGAAATCAAATCTTTCAAAGTAGCCAAAAGAGTGATGAGAGTGCATCCAGTTATGTTTTGAGAGTAAAGGATATTCATAAAGAGCTTGCTTGCATTGGTGATTCTATCAATCAAAATGAGCTAGTCTAAGTCATTCTCAATGGCTTGAGAAGTGAATTGATAATCTTGTCCAATCATATGCCATTAAGAAGGATCTACCAATCTTGGAGGCTCTCCAAAGTGTGCTTATTTCTGAAGCATCAAGACAAGAGTACAAACTCTTGAGGATGGACAAGCTTTCTCTCAATCATAATGATGGAAAAGCTTTATTTGTCAAGGACAAGCACAAAGGGAGGAGCAAGAACCACTATCAACAATCCTCAAGCAAGGACAAAGCTAAAGCCAAAGACAAAGATGAGGAGGAGGATGATTACTCAGGTTCTTCTATATCCAAGCTCAAGAAGAAGAAGATCAAGTGCTTTTATTGTGGCAAGAAAGGCCATTATGCCACCAATTGCTTCAAGAAGAAGAATCAACTCAACATCACCAATGAGAAGGAAGACACTATTGCAAGTGATGGAGAGGGATCTTTTATGGTCTCTAGTTTCTCATCCTCTCCTTTAAAGAAGGATGGCTTATGGTATATTGGTAGTGGAGCTTCTTCACATATGTGTATCTCCAAGGACTCTTTCTCTTCTATTGCACCTTATGATGGAGCCAAGAAATCAATATACACTGCAAATGATTTTGAATGTCCTATTGAAGGCATAGGGAACATTCTCTTAAATCTTGCATCTTCTAAAGTTCTTTCTCTTTCAAAAATTCTTTATGTGCTTAAGCTTACTAAGAATCTCATTGGTGTTGGCCAATTTCTTGATAATGGCCTTGATGTGAATTTCAATGTTGATACTTGCACTATCAAGAAGAATGATGAGATACTTGCATTAGGATCTAGATTTGGAGGCATCTATAAACTAGATCCAAATGAATATGTGAATGCTTGTAATGTTGCTCTTGTGAACAAGCTCTCTATGGAGGAATTATGTCATAGGAGGTTGGGACATCCCAACTACAAATCCATGCTCTCTATGATCAAAGAGGCAAAAGTCATTTTCCAAGGAGATCAAGCCTTGTGAGACTTGTGCTATTGCTAAATCTCACAAAAAGCCATTTACAAGATCTTCTATCAAAAGCAAGCATCTTTTGGAGTTGATCCAATTGGATGTGCATTTCTCATCAACTATAAGCAAGGGAGGAGCTACTTGTTTTGTTACTTTCATTGATGATTTCACAAGATTCACTTGGATATATCTTCTTGCTTCTAAATCTATGGTGTTGGATCATTTCCCTATATTCAAAGCTTATGTAGAGAAGCAATTCTCATTCAAGATTAAAGCTCTTATATGTGATGGAGGTGGTGAATATATCTCCAATAAATTTCATGATTTTTGTGAGCTTGAAGGCATCAAAAGAGAGTTCTCTTGTGCCTATTCTCCATCTCAAAATGGAGTATCCGAGAGAAAGAATAGATCTCTATGTGAATGTGCAAAATCTATGAAAATTGAGGCATCTATGCCCAAAACTTTTTGGGGAGAAGCCATTTATTGTGCAAATTATCTTTGTAATAGGTTCCACATATAGCTCTTGGAGGAAAGTCACCATATGAAATCTTATGTTTGAAAAAGCCTAAGGTTGATCACCTTAGACTTCCATTTTATCCATCCTTGATCCTTATCCAATAGTTGACCTTCTAGAATATGACTAAAATCCAAAAAGCTAGTCTCCTAGAATATAGGAATATTTCCTACAAAATAGGATCTAAGGAAAATGGTCAACTCTTATCTTCTAGTACTCTATACACACGTGTGAACATCCACTTGCCATGTGGGAGCATTTACTCATGCACATGCAAGGAAAAGCTAATTTGTAGGTGACTAGTCAACTTGACTAAAAACTAGTCATTTCATGTTCACACTAACTAGAATGATACAAAATTAATTTGGATATATACAAACATGAAAAGTACATCCTTTCACACGTGTGAATAGGCTTCACACGTGTGAAATCATATCATCAACATATTCTAATGTTTGATCAATATTTACATGAACCAATGTCAAGTGAGAAGTGACAAATTTCAACACTCCTCCTCACTTCTAACTTGGCAAATCTAGTGTACATCTATCTACAATTCCAAGAGCATATCTTAACTTAAAAAATGGATCTTTGGACAATGGTTTGGTTAAAATATCAGCTATGCATTCGGATGATGGTACATGATGTAGTTGCACTTCCTTGGATTGTACCTTCTCCCTCACAAAGTGGTGAGCTATCTCAATATGCTTTGTTCTAGCATGGAAGATAGGATTTGAAGCAATTTGTTGAGAAGCTTGATTGTCACAAAATATGTAAGAGATCTCCTCGGCCTCTAGCACATGTAGTTCCATCAAGAGTCTTCTTAGCCATAGGAGCTCTTTGGTTGTTGAAGTCAATGCCTTGTACTCGGCTTCACAAGAAGATAGTGAGATTGTATCTTGCTTTTTGGAAAGCCAAGATATCACTCCTCCACAAATAAATGTTGCAAATGCACTAATGGACTTCCTATCCATCTTGTCACCTGCAAAATCTAAATCCGAGTAGGCTCTCAAGTGCAAGTTAGATCCTTCATAAAGTATGCCAAAAAATCTAGTACTAGAAACATATCTAAGTACTCTTTTGGCACTTTTCCAATGATGAACTAAAGGAGCTTGCATACTTTGACTCAACTTGCTTACACAAAAACTTAAGTCAGGTCTAGTGATAGTTAAATAGATTAGAGAGCCTATAAGCTTCCTAAAGAGAGTGATGTCCTCAAAGCATGCTTCATCACCTTCATTAGTTGCTTTCACAACATGCTCCATAGGGGTGTCAATCCCCTTACAATCTTTCATACCAAATCTTTCAAGAATAGAAGTAGCATACTTAGATTGACTTATGAAAGTAAATTGCTACTTCTAGACACTTCTATCCCAAGTATAAACTTTAGGAAGCCTAGATCTACCATCTTGAACTCATTAGATAAGTCAACTTTTACTTTGCCTATGCCATCATCATCATTTCCTGTCATAATGATGTCATCAACCTAAAGAACCAAAATGATGATCTTTCCTTCATTACATTTGAAATATAAAGAAGGTTCATAAGCACTTAGTACAAAGCCAAGGAAATAGAGAAAATCATGCAACCTAGAGTACCAAGCTCTAGGTGCTTGCTTCAAGCCATATAGGCTCTTCCTTAAGTAGCACACCTTTTGCTCCTCAGCAACCTTGATGAAGCCCTCGGGTTGCATCATGTAGATTTCCTCTTCTAAGAAGCCATTCAAGAAGGCATTTGTCACATCCATTTGGTAGAGATCCCATTTGAACAAAGTAGCAATGCAAATGATTAATCTAATAGTTACAAGCTTAGCTACAGGTGCAAATGTTTCTTTATAATCCAATCCTTTTATTTGAAGAAATCCCTTAGCAACAAGCCTAGCTTTGTATTTACTAATAGATCCATCTTGATTGTACTTAATTCTATAAATCCACTTACATGCAAGTGGTTTCTTTCCTCTTGGAAGATTTACAAGATTCCAAGTATGATTCTCTTCTAATGCATCATACTCTACTTGCATTGCATCTCTCCAAACTTTAGATTTACATGCTTCTTCAAAAGATGATGGTTCTTCAATCAATGTAGCTAAAAAAGAGTAAGAGGTAGAAGATGTAGAGCCTTCCTTTTGCTTTCCCTTGTCCACAAAGGTAAGCCTTGAGGGCTCGGCCTTGCTCCTTGATGATCTTCTTGGCCCTTTTTGACTCGGATCCAAATCTCCATCCTCGGGTTTGTCATGATCCTCCTCGGGTTTGTCAAGATCCTCCTCGGATTTGTCAAGATCTTCAATGCACAATGGGTTAGATCCATTTGACAAGCTCTTAGCAAATTGTGACTCATCAGAAAGTACATCCTTGCTTACCTTTACTTTCTTGGATGTAGGATCATATATCCTATATCCCTTGCTACTTTCTCCATAGCCAACAAAGATTCCTTTGAAGGAGGTAGCATCTTCTTTCCTTCTAGTCTCCAAAGGAATGTGTACATAACAAGTACATCCAAAGATCTTAAAATCTTTTACATTGGGTTTCTTATCAAACAAGGCTTGATAAGGTGAGATCCCATCTATAGCACTACTAGGAAGTCTATTACACAAATAATTAGCACATGTTATGGCTTCTCCCCAAAATGAGATGGGAAGTGATGCATCAAGCCTCAAGGACTTTGCACACTCACATAGACTCCTATTTTTCCTCTCGGCCACCCCATTTTGTTGAGGGGTGTAGGAACAAGTGTATTGTAACTTAATACCATTGATCTCACAAAAGTCTTTCATTTTATTGGAGGTGTACTCTCCTCCATTATCACATCTTAGTGCTTTGATACAAGTACTAAGTTGTTTCTCTACTAGAGACTTGAACTTAATGAAAGCTTCATAAACAAGACTTTTCTTTGATAGTAACTCAATCCATGTGAATCTAGTACAATCATCTATAAAAGTTACATACATCAAGGCACCTCCATTACTTGCATGTGAAAAACTATGTACATCAGAATGTATGAGATCCAAGGGAGAGAGAGATCTTGATGAAGATTTCTTGTAAGAAGATTTGTGTGACTTTGCAAGGCCACATGCCTCACACATTTTTCCACACTTCTTGAAAGTTTTTGGTAGGCCGAGAGCTAGTTCTTTGCTTGCCATTGACTCCATAGATTGAAGATTAGGATGGCCTAATCTCTTATGCCAAAGCTCCACTTGAGTTAGCTCCTCCCTAGCCAAGTTCACACTTTCACTTGCAACATTAGCATCCAGCTTGAAAAGTCTACCTTGCTTAATGCCACTAGCTATGCACTTTTCATTTTTCAAGATGGAACAAACTCCATTCTTGAAATGTACATCTAGTCCATTGTCTATTAATTGTCCTACACTAAGAAAGTTTCTTGAAATGGTAGGAACATACAAAACATTATCTAGATCTATCCTTTTAGATGTGCCTAAACAAAGAGGTATAGATCCTATGCCATCTATCTTGCATGCTTAATCACTAGCAGTGTATATTGACTTCTTAGAGTCATTACAAGATAGAAGAGTAGAAAAATAATGCTTGTTAAAGGACATGTGGGAACTAGCCCCACTATCTATCCACCATGTGTCTTGACTTGAAGTTGGTGTAGATGCAACCATTAAGGATGTGTTGAATCCATCCTCATATTCTTCCTCTTGAGCAATGTTCCCTTGATCTCCTTTGGCTTGTTGATTCTTCTTCAAGTAGCATTCTGAGGCAAAGTGTCCTTTCTTTCCACAAAAGAAACACTTTAGTTTTTCCTTGTTCTTCACTTTGCCTTTGGAGATAGATCCTTCATTCTTCATCTCGGCCTCCTTGCCTTGTTTTTTCTTGAATGGATTTTGTTTTTTCTTGCCTTTAGATGTAAGTGACATGCTATCCATTCTTGTCTTGAGGTGTAGAAGCCTACTCTCCTCGGCCACAAGAACATTGTGCAACTTTTCAATGGATGGAAGAGAGTCTTGAATGGCAAATGATTGGACTAAGTTGGTAAACTCATCACTTAGATGATTCAAAATGATTTGTACCTTGATCTTGGATCTTCTCTCCTATTGCACTTAGCTCCTTGTTAAGAGATTTGATTCTAAGAACATACTCTTGTCCACTCTCTCCACTTCCTTTCATGCTTTGGAAAACTTGATTTCTTAGCATGAGGATTCTTGAAGTATTGTTGGATTCATAAATGCTCTTTAATGAATCCCAAGCCTCTTTGGATGAGGTACAAGAAGACACCTCTTTCAAGAGGTCATTGCATACACATAACTTTATGCAATGTAGAGCTAATCTTGCTCTCTTCTTGTATTTGGCTTGTTCTTGGGGAGTTTGAGGCTCTTTCTCTACTCCTTGAACTATGTCATATAGATCATGGATCACTAGGAGTGATTCCATTCTCACTTTCCAAACGGAATAATTTGTGGAAGTGAGTCTCTCACTTGATTCCATCAAATATCCACCCATGGATGACATTTTGAATGAATGCTCTTTTAAAAATCACAAAGGTTTTTGAATTTTAATAAATCTATGAAAAGGCCTAAAGCTTACTAGAATGCCTATAGGCTTGTCTCTATCAAACTAGCACACAAGCTTGAATGATACTCAAAGATCTGACCAAAAATTTCTAGCTTTCACTCTCACAAAAAAATTGCTTTACACTTTTCTTAGAGATTTCACTTCAACTAAGGATCTGAACAAATCAGCCTCTTAAGATCTGATCTTAGACTCTAAAAAGAAATGCTTCAATGATCCAAAACACTATTTGGTCATAGGCATTAGTTAGAATGAATCTAGATCAATACTATGCTTCAAAAAGCACCAAAAATGAACTAGTACTGTGATTTTGGGACCAACGAACACAAAGTAGCTTGAATTGAAAGTTGCTGTACGGTTTCACATGTGTGAAAAGTACATACACAGCCTCCAAGTCATTTTTATCCAAATGATTACAAGCTATCACTCTAGAAGAACTCGCCCTCACTAGTATTGGCCAAAAAACAAATTTTGCCAGTGATCTTTACAAGATTTATGAGTCAATGATCACTCTCTCACTTTTGTGAGATTTCTAGTCATTTGTCTTGTGATTTTTATGCATGATTGCTATCTAGTATCATTGTACTTGTTGTTTCAGGTGCAGGCCGTACAGTGGACAGTACTCCACACGTGTGAAGCCGCTCTGATACCATGATAAATTTTACAATTTTTAGGACAATAATGATTGTACTTTACAATCATAGAGAGTTATTGGTTGCTTAATCAATGAATCTATCAAGTTCTACACATTAGATCTTGATCTAGATTCACTACACTTGGATTTAAGCAAGAGCAATGGATCAACACATCATTTTTCTAGTGAGAGCGGCTTCACACGTGTGGAGTATTGTCCACTGTACGGCCTGAACCTGAAACAACAAGTACAATGATACTAGATAGCAATCATGCATATAAATCACAAGACAAATGACTAGAAATCTCACAAAAGTGTAGAGTGCAAAAGTCTCATCAATTTTCTTAGCAAAATGATGATCCTTTTATGGATCAAGTACATCCATGAGTCTGGTATAGTCCAGTAGGCCTTCACACGTGTGAAGAGTGCCACATCACTCAGATCTATCCATTTTATCCATCCTTGATCCTTATCCAATAGTTGACCTTCTAGAATATGACTAAAATCCAAAAAGCTAGTCTCCTAGAATATAGGAATATTCTCTACAAAATAGGATCTAAGGAAAATGGTCAAATCTTATCTTCTAGTACTCTATACACACGTGTGAACATCCACTTGCCATGTGGGAGCATTTACTCATGCACATGCAAGGAAAAGCTAATTTGTAGGTGACTAGTCAACTTGACTAAAAACTAGTCATTTCATGTTCACACTAACTAGAATGATACAAAATCAATTTGGATATATACAATCATGAAAAGTACATCCTTTCACACGTGGGAATAGGCTCCACACGTGCAAAATCATATCATCAACATATTCTAATGTTTGATCAATATTTACATGAACCAATGTCAAGTGAGAAGTGACAATTTTCAACATTATTTTCCATGAAGATCAACATTCATCTTTTGAAGAGGCCAAGATCAAGAAGTCTATGAATGCATCACCTATTATTGCCATTGAAGACAATTATGATGTGATGGGATCGAGAATTGGAGCAGACTCTCCTTGGATTTTCTCACCAAGAAGATCCAAGAGAGATAGATCCAAGCCTAAGAGTCTCTCATATGATGACAAAGGCAAACAAGTGGATCTTGATTACACTAATTATGTTTTTTTATGTTTCACATGAAGAGCCAAAGAATGTACAAGATGCACTCAATACCAAGGAGTGGTATGATGCCATGAAGCAAGAGTATGATGCATTGATCACCAACAATACTTGGGAGCTTGTGGATCCTCCATCCAACAAGCATGTGATTGGTTGTAAGTGGATATTTTGTATCAAGTACAACCATGATGGCACCATTAGAGAAGATTTGAGCTCCAAAAAGACCCTTTAAGATGTAGTTTATATTATTAAAATATTAAGCTAATACTTTTGACTTGCCATAACTTTTTAATCGTAGCTCAGAACTATATTATATAACATATCACTGGAAAGCCCTTGTTGAGCGCTTTTCAATGCACCAAGCTTCGCTAAATTCGGACTTACCACTAAAAAGTTATGCCATTTTTAGTGTGGAATCAAAATGTGGACTCAAAAAGTTACATTACATAGATTTCAAATTTGAGTGTTTTGATTGGTCCATGTGTAAGAAAAAATTGAGAGAAAATATAAAAAGAATCTTTACAAAGGGTCTTTTTGGAATTTAGAACTCCTCTAATGCCATCAACAATTATAAAGCAAGATTATGTGCCAAAGGATCTGCTCAAATCCATGGCCTTAATTATGAGGAGACCTTTGCACCTGTTGCAAAGATGGTGACAATAAGAATTCTTATTTATCTTGCTTGTTTTTTTAAGTGGAAGGTGTTCCAATTAAGTGTATCCAATGCTTTTCTAAATGGTTATCTTGAGGAGGAGATCTATATAGAACAACCTCAAGGATTCATCAAGGATGAGTCCAAAGTGTGCTTGCTCTTCAAAAGTCTTTATGGACTCAAGCAAGCACCAAGATCATGGTATTCAAGAGTGAACTCTTTCCTTATCTCACTAGGATTTGCTCTTAGTGACTATGATCCTTCCATGTATCTAAAGTTTGTTGATAGTAATATTGTCATTCTTCTAATCTATGTTGATGACATTATTCTTTGTGGAAGTTGTATCAAGCTAGTTGATGAAACTAAGCTAGCATTTGGATGTGAGTTTAAAATGCAAAATCTAGGAGAAATACATTACATCCTAGGCTTAGAGATTGATTTTTATGAAGATCATGCTTTTATATGCCAATCTAGATATGCTCATTCTATGTTGAAAAAATTCAAAATGGAAAATTCTAAGAGCATAGATACTCCAATGGAGCAAATTGTAAAAGATCCTAATAAAGGTGATGAAAGATCCTTCCAGGACATCACACTTTTTAGGAGTCTTGTAGGCTCCTTGATTTGGCTTACCATTACTAGGCCCGATTTGAGTTTTTGTGTGCACAAATTGAGTCAATTTATGCAAGATCCCAAGATCCATCATTGGAGGATGGCCAAGAGGATTCTAAAATATGTATTTTCATCTTGTGATTATGGTCTACTTTATAAAAGTGAAGATCTATCCATTGTTGGCTACTCAAATTCAGATTTTGCAATTGACAAGATGGATCGAAAGTCTATTAATGCATACACTATATTTCTTGGAGGCAATCTAATATCTTGGATTTCCAAAAAAGCAAGATACTATATCTCTCTCTTCATGTGAGGACGAGTACAAAGCACTCACTACAACTACCAAAGAAGTGCTTTGGATCAAGAGATTATTATTGGAGCTAAAGTGCATCAAGGAGGATGATCTACCAATGATCAAGTGTGACAATATCTCGGCCCAAGCTCTTGCCAATAATCCCATATTTCATGCAAGGAGCAAGCATATAGAAGTGGCACACCATTTTGTGAGAGAGAAGCTTATTGGAGGAGAAATCTATTTGGAGCGTGTCAACTCATCCTCTTATATTGCTGATCTACTCACCAAGCCTTTGAGCAAAAGAGCCTTCATCAAGCAAAGATCTAATCTTGGAGTTATATCAAGATCAATGCTTAGATATTCATAGATAATTTTTTAGGATGAGTGTGAAGAACTAAAAAAGATTATCTATGTTAGATATAGGAGTCTTATGTTTTTTCATGCCAAGCATCTTGGTGTAGAAAGATGAAATTTGGCATAGATGGCAAATTGTCCAATTCCACATGTAATGCCACTATTGAGCCAAAATAGAGTAGGAGGTAGAACTCGATCTAAATGGATAGTAGAAAAGTGTAATACTTTGGTTTGATTAAGTTTTCTAGAGGTCCAATAAGATTTAGAGGTGGAACCATGAATGGTCCAATAGAATTTAGAGGTTAATGGATCAATGGTCCAATAGGACTAAAGAGTGGTCCATTGATGTTTGAGCATTGTGATAGCTCATAGATCTATAGCCTCTTTGTACTTTTTAAGATTGAGTGGATTTTGAGTGTTATTGGATTTCTAGTTTTCTCTCTCTACCCAAGAGCTATCATTGATTTTCTCTCTCTACTTGAGGAGAGCAGCTTGTTTTTTCTTAGATTAGTTTTGGAACACTTTCCACACGTGTGAGTGAGAGCTGGAAGTGAGTGAATTATATAGATATTCGATATCTGGAATGTTACGAGATTGATGAAGAAGAACTAGAGCATAATGATTATCAAGGTCAAGAAATTTATGGCAAAAGTAAAGTTAATTCAATTGGTTTACACTTATAAACAGTAATCCAGAGATCTCAATTGGATACTGAATCATAATGATTCCAAAAATGGTATTGAATTTTGGGATCTTGAAAATTGTTGTTTACATTCATTCAAAAAAAATATGAAGGATCAAAATATCCAAGATCGAATTTTTCCAACCCAAGCCTATTTTTTGGACCCATTGTAAATCCCATCAAATTTTGATTTTCCAACCCTAGATCAGATCAAATCGGGTCTAATTTTTCCAGGCATCTTCAACCCTAAATCAATCTGGTCTATTTTTTTCAACCCTTTGTATAAAATATAACCTAGTGTATAAAATACGACCGTTTGTTAATTTCTGACCCTTTGTAAAATTTTGACTCCTAGTTAAAATTTCCAATACTGACAACAGAAAAATCTGATCTAATGACCATTAATTAGCGGTGGACTTCCTAGGGACTGTAAACACGCTTGCATAGAAATTTGTGCATAAAAAATTGAGGAAGAGAATGCTTGACAGGCCGATTGTAGAAAGATGTGCAAAGAAACTTTCCCAACAAGTTTTCAAGTATTAATTAGGCAGATGTAGAATCAGTTTGAATTAGGAATGATGATGATGATGAGAGTAGAGATGAGCATAGAGATGAGTTTTTGATTTCTAGCCATTAGCATCATTACTGAAGTTGAGCGTCCTACATTTTGGCAACCAACTTCAAACTATTGTACTCATTTTGCAATTAATCAGAGTGCAGATTTCTATCTACATGTGAATTGTTGTGCTTTTGATCTTTATTCACCTACTCTTCAATTCCTCTGCAATATCGAATTTCTCTGAATTCCAATGTGGTATCAGAGCATGTGTCTTTGTAATTTGCATTTCTATTGCGGATTCAGTCATTTCATTTAGCACATAGCCAGTAGTATTCTACTATTGTTGTTTCTACCAACAATATCGAACTATACCAGAATGGATTTAAGTTCTAGTTCCTCTCCCATTGACAAGCTTGATGGAGAGAACTACTATCTTTGAAAGTTCAAGATAAAAGCTGTTCTATTAGCCATGGAGCTATGGGACATTGTTGATGGCACTAAAGTCAAACTAGAAGGAGATGCACCAGCATCACCAGATGGAGACAACAAGATGGCAAGACATTTGCCTTAATCACTCTAAATATCAGAGACTCCCAAATCATTCATATCTGATCTGCATAGCCTACTAAGGATGTCTGGGACATCTTAGCAACTCTCTATGACATTACAGATGTCACTTCCAAATTATATCTGAGAAAAAAATTCTTACTCTTACAATGTGTGATGCAAATACTATCTCCAGCCATCTCAATACCTTAAAAAATTTCATGGAGCAAATGACTGCAAGTGGATCAAACATTGAAGATTCAGATGCAGTAATGACTCTTTTATCGAGTCTCCTTGATGTCTATGAAACATGGGTCATGGCCATTTTGACCCAGCAGCAACTCACTCTATATAGAGTTATTTTATTGCTGCTACAAGAGGAGATTAGGAGAAATGCTTCCTCCTCAAGCTCAAGATTTAATCCTCAAGCTCTTTACACAAAGAGAAATCAGAAGAAATCTCCAAAGTCAGATTTTTCTGACAGAAAGAGCAACATGCAGTCTGGGTCAAATTTTGACTCTAGATCGAATTTTTTCTCAAGGTCAAATTTTGGCTTAGGATCAAATTCGGATTTTTCTTCATCATTCCAGCAAAAGCAGAAACTCTTCTGCAAGTACTATATGAGGAATTGTCATCTCATTAAGGACTGCAGGACACTCAAGTACAACAATGAAAAGAAGCTACAAGTCCAACAACAAGACAATGTTGCCTCAACCAGTAACTCGATCCAACATGAAGAGGAAGATGCAGTTGCCTTCTTGACCAAGGCTAGAAATTTTCAGGATATCGATTCTTGGTACTTGGGCTCCAGAGCAATACAACACATGACTCACCATCGTGACTGGTTCCAAAGCTACAAGCCCTCCACTCATTCTACAATTGTACAGCTTAAAAAACAACTCCTCCCACTCCATAGAAGGTGAAGGAACAATCAGGGTTGAATTCCAGAAAGATGATGTTAGATTGCTATCCAATGTTTTACAAAAATCTACTTCTAGTTAGCAATCATAGATGTGTGTTGGAAGATCGAATTTGGCTACACCATTTTTGACAAGTATCAAAAAGTTTTAGCTTTCGGGAGAAGAAGTGGCAACTTTTACCAACTCAACCACTACAATTTTTCTATTTGTCAAGCTCTATATACAACAACTTCTGAATCAAATGACATGTTGTGGCATTGCAGATTATACCATTTAAACTCCAATTGTATTTAGCAAATGTCAAAACAAAATTTAGTGCAAGAATTTCTTTCCATTAGCAAATCCGATTTTCCATGTACAAGTTGTATTAGCAGCAAGCATGTTAGAAGCTCAATCACTTCATATTCAATATGTTCTTCTAAAGACTAGCTAGATCTTGTACACATAGACATTTTTGGTCCTATGCAGACTATTTTCACAAGGTGAGCTGTCTACATTCTGACTATTATTGATGACTTCTCTCAAAGAACTACAACATTCTTTCTAAAGAACAAATCTGATACTCTCAAGTTCTTCATGCAATTCAAGGCACCATCAAAAAATTTGACCCAGAAAAGAATCAAAGCTTTATGCTCTGATGCAGGGGGAGTATTTGTCTCCAACAAATTCAAAGACTTCTACAAGGCAACCACATTTTATAACAAGCTCAGATCAATCCAATGATGTAGCTAAATGGAAGACTTAGTCACTCATTGAGAGTGCCAGATCATGTTGGCCCATGCCTCTCTTCCAAAGAATTTCTGGGCAGAAGTTGTTACTACAGCATCCTACCTTCAAAATTATTTCATTTCAGATGCCCTCGATGGCAAGACACCTTATTAGGTTTGGACAGGATCAAAGCCATCACTAAACCATATCATAGTGTTTGAATCTATTGCTTTCAGTCAAATCTCTGTTGATTTCCAGAAAAATACGACCCAAAAATTGAACAATCAAAATCCGATCTAGAGTCAAAAAATTCAGAATCTGAACCAAGGGTCCTGATAACAAAAGATCAATTTTTATTGGCTATTCCTTAGAACATCAGACATTCAAGCTCTTTAATCTAGACTCTTAGAAGACCTTCACGAGCAAAGATGTCACTTTCTTGGAAGATCAATTTTTCGATCTCAACTCCAGAAAAAATCCGACCTAGGGTCGAACAATTCTGATCCAAGGATTGAACATTCAAAATCCGATCCAAAGGTCAAGAATTCAAAATTCGATCCAAGTATTGAAAATTCAAAATCTGACCCTAGGGTCAAAAACCAGAAAATCAATACTGACTCTAACAGTGAGTTTGAACATCAACAAAAAGAACAATATCAGAGGGTTGAAATTCCACTCAGAAGATCAAATCGTCGCAAACAGTCTCCATCCCGATTCATGGATGATCCGGCCTACTATTTTGTATGTGAACTCAACACTATCTTAGAGGCAGAGTCAACAATTAATGCTGAGCAGTGCAAGTCAAAAGATGACACCAAACTTGTAGTTCAAAACAAGAATGGTTTCTATCCAAATTCGACAGACTCGAATATTTGCTTCAACTCTATATTGGATCTTTCCATTATCACTACTCACTATGTAGATGAGGTTTTATTACTCAATGACAATCTGAACTCAATGAAGGATTTCAAATGCATGTTAGCACTAGAATACGTTTTTCGAATCCGACCCAACAGACTGATTTTCATTAGTCAACAAAAATTTGACCCATCAGTTAGTATTTTCAAAGGCTACATAGATGCAGATTGGGCACAAAGTATCGAAACCAAAATATTGACTTCTAGTTTTATGTTCAATCAAGGTCCAATCTCATCTAACAGCCAGACCTCAATAGCATTATCCTCCATAGAATCGAATTTTACAACTGCCACAAATGCTACCAAGGAGGCAATTTGGTTGAAAAATTTGCTTGTAGATATAGAAATGTCTCAGTCACATCCAATAATTCTTTATTGTGACAATCAAAGTGCCATTGCACTATCTCTGAATCTGAAATTCCACTTCTGAAGTGAACATATTGAAATTCGATATTACAACCTTAGAGAGAAAGTGCAGAGCAAGGAGATTTCTCTGGTTTACTACAGGACAAAATTATAGACAGCATATTACTTTACCAAAGCTCTATAGGCAGCATCTCAGATTTAACAATATGTTAAACTTGAAAATTTAAAATTTTCAGGATTCACATTAAGAGAGAGTGTTGGAATTCATGCTCAAAGAGCAATTCGATTTGTTAATGAGCATCTTGAAAATTGTTGTTTACATTCATTCAAAAAATAAAAAACTACCAAAAGTATGAAGGTTCGCAAAATCTAGGATGATAGGCCAATTGTGGAAAGATGTGTAGAAAACTTTTCCAACGAGTTTTTAGATATTAATTAGGCGGATGTAGAATCAGTGTGAATTAGGGATCGCTTGTCAAATCTTGCACTCGTACTTTCTTGTGGATCCATAATCACAGTGTTGTAGACATGTTCGTTCGATTGATGATGAGAGTAGAGATGAGTTTTTTATTTCTAGCCATTAGCATCTTTGCTGAAATTGAGCGCCCTTTTATATTGTAGCCAACTTCAAACTATTGTACTCATTTTGCAATTAATTAGAGTGCAAAATTATGTCTACATGAATGTTCTATTGCTATTTCTGAATTGGTTTTTCATCTTGAATGTTTGTTGATAACTGTTATGCTTCCGATCTTTATTCACCTACTCTTCAATTCCACTGCAATATCGAATTTCTCTGATTTACAAAATTGTAGTCTATAAGTGCTTGTGTATGAGGTTCAATCTAGATCTCCGAATTTGTAAGAGACATATTAATCTAATGAGATTCAAATGGATTATTGATTTCTTGCATAATATGTTAGAAATAGGACTATTAACTCATTAGAGTAACTACAGTACTTAGGATTGAGTTATAGTTGTCTGAGACTTAATGAATCTCCTAGATCTCTTAGAAATTTTGGTTGTTTGAATTGTTGTATTTTAGAATATTTGAATATTTTGAGAATATTTGTACCAAGAGGCACTATTATCTACAAGAAATTGTGGATAGATTTTAGACTATGATTAAAATAGAATTTCTTCAACTTTCAAACTTGATCTCTGTAATAATGAGTGTATTTTTGATGCGGACTGTTTAGAGCTTTATGTTTCTATCAAGAGAGACCCATATGGTTGTCCTCTGACAGGCAGGACACAATACTACAAAGATAATCTGTCCCTTCTACCTAATTTTGGGCTTTAAACAAGAAAGAACATTTGTAAGCAAGAGCCCACCATCTCTGTTGATAGGCAGAAGAAGAAGCAAGAATTTACAAGTCTTTAAAATTATCACCAATGCACGTGTAGAGGGAAAAGAGCCGATTAAGCCTTGTTGGTTGCGAAATCAAGAAAAATGGCTCAAATTTCAACAAATCTACGATTCTCCAAAACACCAAGTATAGATTAGTTCAAAACACCATTCTATTTCACTTGTATATGCAAATTTAAAAGAAACAATAAATGTTTTGTAGAACTTAAACCTTATTTCTAATGTCTATGTTATTGTTTTCTACTTTCAACAAAAGATGAGAGAACAAAATACTGCAAATCGTGCCAAATTCATTAGGAGTTTGCACGTGGGTCGTGCTGGTAATGTTGACCTGAAAGACGATATGGTACACTTTGTAAATCTAAAGCTTATTGTTAAAGTTTTTGTAACATTATAAGCATGTAATTTCTTCTTTAATTATATACTAGGAAAAAGAGTTAGGACGAGACCATCAGCCAAAGAGCTTTTTATCTGTGCGCACACTTTCAAGGGAAGTAAAAACCATGGAGAGCTCAATGAATTTGCAAAGGAAAAAATGCAGGTATGTAAGTTTTTTAAAAAAGATTGTTTTATATGGTTCTAACAATATGTGATTTTTTTATTGACATTGCATTTGTTGTTTAAATTGCTAGAGTTAGGAGGAAACTATAGGAGATGAGACTAGGACATGTCCCAGGATGTGGCCTTGGTGCGGCACTACCTAGTCGAAGGCACAGATCTAACTATGTTAGTATGGAGGAGGTTGACAGACTTGTGGACGCAAGGTTAAATTCACAAGTAGAAGAAAAGGTGGAGTTAAAGATCAAAGAATTGCAAGAGAGTTTGATACAAATGCAAGCTGAGATTCTTCGCATGACCCAAACCACACCATAGCCTCTAGAGCCTCATGTATGCATGCATATACAAAATATTATTTTGTTGATTCAACTTCAAGATTTGTAGCTAACTCAAATCAACCATTTTATAATATTCATTAAGGTGTTTCTTATGCACAAAAGTACAATGAAGACGTGTGTGTGTGTGTGTGTGTGTGTGTGTGTGTGTGAGAGAGAGAGAGAGAGAGAGAGAGAGAGAGAGAGAGAGAGAGAGAGAGAGAGAGAGAGAGAGAGAGAGAGAGAGAGAGAGAGAGAGAGAGAGCGAGGGAGCAACATTACTATTAATCAATGTTTTGTTTGGATTGTAGGGTAACCAATTATCACAGGCTCACGTGACTCAGGTGCCTCAGGTGCAGATTCTAAGCACAAATGTTCAATAACCAATAGTTGGTCATTTTTGGTACCCATGCTGCACAAAATTTAGTAAGAAGGCATTTGGGTGTGCTGCATGCCTGCGTGCGTGTGTGAAAATGCCAAACATTTTTAGCATGCTATGTTTGGCTTGTACGATAACTAATTACAATCTCGATTGTTCTATGAGTAAACATAGACAAACACGATTTTATTGGTTTAACTTTCACCACCCGCAGTCTATCGAGAATATTATCATTAAAAAACAAAGCCTAGTGAGCGCTAGTTTTTGCACGATTGAATTTTATTGCATTTTTTTTTTATATTTCTTTGAAATATTTTTAATTTATCATCAATAGTGTGTCTATAGCTTTTATTTTCCATTCTCTACATGTTTTATGATTTATTTAAGGCAAAAATATATAGGTGGAAGGATGTGTTGGAATTTGGTTTTACTTCAAGACCCTCTTGCTACAATCTATAGAAATATTTTGACTCTCCAGTAGACAAGAACTTACATATTTTTGATGCAATCTTGATGCTAGATTTCAAGCTTTTCATTCTTACATTTTGGGCATTACATTTTCACATGCAGTCAAAGTCATCATTAGAGGAGTTCTAAATCCAAAAAAGACCCTTTGTAAACATTCTTTTTATATATTTTTTTAAAATTTTTTCGTCATCTCATGTGCAATGTTGCATACTCATACCCCTTGTGGTTCATCATTACTATTGTTCAATGGATAATCGAGCCCTACTGAAGAAGTGATGGAAGAACTGCAGGTTCCGGACCAACAAGAAAACATACTAAGTAAAATGTAGGCTACACGAATTCTTAAAGGGTCTTTTTGGAGCTCAAAACTCCCCTAATGTGACTTCATGCTGGATGTTATGAAAAAAAGTTGCGTAAGGGACTTATGTGTGTGTATGTGTGAAAGATATATATATATATATATATATATATATATATATATATATAGAGAGAGAGAGAGAGAGAGAGAGAGAGAGAGAGAGAGAGAGAGAGAGAGAGAGAGAGAGAGAGAGAGAGAGAGAGAGAGAGAGAGAGAGAGAGAGAGAGAGAGAGAGAGAGAGAGAGAGAGAGAGAGAGAGAGAGAGAGAGAGAGAGAGAAAAGGGGGAGAGATTTTAGTGTATTACGCTTTGCTTTCAAGGTAATTAGTTAAAATTTGAATTGTTTTGGGTATAAATGTAAACGAATGATACTTTATTTGTTCAACTTTTCAAAAATGTATAGTAAAAGATAATTGGTCTTTTATGAGACTCATCAAATGTACCTGTTGTTATGAACAAAAATAGGATAATATGTGTGTGTGTGTGTGTGTGTGTGTGTGAGAGAGAGAGAGAGAGAGAGAGAGAGAGAGAGAGAGAGAGAGAGAGAGAGAGAGAGAGAGAGAGAGAGAGAGAGAGAGAGAGAGAGATGTTAATAGTATATTCTATTTGGCTTGGGCCAAACCAATCACAATGATATCATGAATTACAAGTGGTAGATTTATTTCAATGTATTCTTTTTCTATTTCTATTCATGCGTTTTATTTTGAAATTCGTATTTTACAATTTCAGGTATTTGCCACAAATTCTTTTGTGTGTAGCAATCCTACACTTGAAAGTAGGAGAGGCTCGCAACCTATATCTAAATTGTAGGTATTTCTTTTCTTTTCTATTTTCTCTTTTCACACACTTTAGATGGATACCAATAAACCAAACAAAAGTGGATCATAACCCTAAATCCTAAACCCTAAACGCGTTGATCTTTATGTATCTAGGAATACACAGATGGGCAAACAATCTAGTCCATATGCAAGAAGCAAGAATGCACAAGCCCCGAAAAAGGTATCTCTAAAAAGGCAGATGAATTTTTCATACAAGTATACAAATCATGTATCATGACAAACTATAATACAACATTGAATTACAAAAATGAAATTAATATAAAGTTGTGAGTTTTTTGTACGTATAATGAATGGGATTTTGTCATTTTTGTAGCCGAAAAGAAACAATCAGACTACGAAGTTTCATGAAACCTCTCTGGTATGTTTTATTTATACAATGAATGTTACAACTATGTCGTTATCTCAAGTGTAATCATTGATCTTACTATCATGCTAATTTTATACATGTGATTTCATAGAAGACTACAACCAATCAAGATGAAGAAAGAGTTTAAAAAAAATGAAACAAAAGAACGTTGGTCTATAAAGAACAAGGTGAAATAGAAAAAGAGGTGAATATTTTTGACATCTTCTTCAAGTTTACAAATCTTCCACTCTTGAAAGATCACATTTCCACCGTTGACAATTTTTTTGGTGGAAAACAAGTAGATTCTACAATCTTTACTTGAAGAGCAAAACACTACTATTATTCCTATCATTGAAATAGGATAATCTTGGTCCTTACATTGGAATGATCATGCACAAAGCATGTGGATCCAAAGATTTCTAGTACAAATGATGTTTCATCTTCTATGACTCTATTCAAACTATTTGGCAAAAATAGTTATCCAATGAAATTGCTTTATCAACAATAGATGTAGCATCTAATTTCATTGTCTTGTCATAAAGAGTACTAAACACCATAGATCTTAAAGATAAGCAACAAGTCACTCCATGTCTACTAATACTTTCCAAAAAGTATTCAAAGATAGTAGACTCTCCAATGCTCACCACCTTTGCAAGATGCACACTTGAATGGATAAATTACATGCAATTTGATGACTCGGCCTTTGTCATGAGGACCTCCTTGGAACTCTCATGCTTTGAGGCTGATCCCCAAGACCTTCCTCTTTTTGATACTCCTCCTCAATGCAAGCAAGATCACACTTTTCCAAGATGTCCTCTTGAGTGATCTCCTCCTTTTTCAAGCTCATACTATCAAAAGCAACACTAGCTTCCAACTTAAACAATCTCCCTTAGTTAAATCCTTTTGCAATGCAATTATCATTCTTAAAAACGGAACAAACACCATGATCAAAGTGGACATCCAAACCACTTTCTAAGAGTAGACCAACACTAAGCATATTCTTGGTGATTGATGGTACATAAAGGACATTTTCTAGAGCCATACTTATTGAGAATTCTAGATACAAAGTTGTGGTACTAACACCATCTATCCTATATTTTTCATCACTTGCAGTAAAGACAAACTTTTTAGCATCATTGAATGAGTGTAAAGTTGAGAAGAAGTCATTTCTATAAGTAATGTGGAACTAGCCCCACTATCAATCCACCAAGTGTCTCTTGAATTGCTATTGCTTGTTGGTGAGGATGTAGATGTCATCAAGAATACATCAGCTCCATCCTCCTCCTCCTCATGTGCAAGGTCTCCTTGTTTGTCCTCCTCCTCTTGTGCTCTTATTCTGAATTTAAATTGGCTGAAGCCCGTAAAGAATTACAAGATTGCATTGCGGATATGAAAAGCTTCTTCTTTGGCCTCCTTTGGATGCTTCTTCTTTCCATTGGTCTTGTTTTTGCCCTTGAATGAGAAATTGGCTTTCTCATCTCCATCATGCAAGGACAATGAACTCATTCTTGCCTTGATGTGGAGCATCCTACACTCTTTAGCCACTAATACACTGTGAAATTTTTCTGTAGTTGGCAAAGGGTCTTGGATGGCAAAACTTTGGACCAAATTGGCAAAGTCATCTCCCAGACCATTAAGAACAATTTGTACAAGCTCTCCATCTTGAATCTTCTCTCCAATGGGAGCCAACTCCTATTTAGAGACTTGATTCTGAGTACATAATCCTGTGCACTCTCCTCACTTCTCCTCATGCTTTGCAAAATTTGATTTCTAAGCATAAGTACTCTACAAGTGTTGCTAGATTCATAGATTGATTTTAAAGACTCTCAAGCCTCTTTAGCACTAGTACATGCTGATACTTCTATCAACAAATCATTGCTCACATTCATCATCACAAAATGAACTGCAAGCCTAGATCTCTTCTTGTATCTAACAAACTCATGTGCACCTAGGTTTTCATCTTCATCCTCAATCAAGAACTCATAAAGGTCTTTGAGCACAAAGAGTGACTCCATCCTAACCTTCCAAATAGCATAATTTGTAGAATTGAATCTCTCACTAGATTCTAGAAGGTATGCTCTAGCAGATCCCATCTTACTAGTGACTTCTACAAACAAGAAATTAGATTTGATTGACGTGAAACTCACAAAGTCCTCCAAGCAACCTGCAAGCTTCAAGATGCTCCCCAACTCCAAGCTAGGATGCCTCCACCTGCAAGTAAGGATCTACAAGCCTCCAAGGATCCCTCCTCCACCTGTGTCCCTACTCTTTAAACACAAAGATAGATAACACGCTGGCCTCAAGTACTCACCACCCAACCATAGCTAGATCCAAGCTCCAAGCAAGACCTATCTAGCACCCCCTTGCTAACCATAAACAAATCACAAGCATACCACAACACTCCATAGCATACTCAAGATCCAAACTCTAATTATGTCCCATACCATAAGCAAGGTCCAAACCTTAAGCATACTACCACAAGAAAGCCCTCTGAACACTAGTAGCAACACTAGAGCATAAGCAAAGCAAACAAGAGAGATCTCCTCCCCCCAATGGGCACCCTACTACCCTCATATAGATGGCCCATGGACCCCTCCAATGCACTATGGAGTTCCATGCTCATCCAATGAGAGAGAGAGAAGCCTAGGGGAGTTAAAGAATCTCCAAGAGCCTCCATAGGCTTATGGAATGTGAAGAGACTCCTTCCATAACCTATAACTCTTTGAATGTCTTTCTTGTGGGAGTTGGGAACTCAATGGACACTTTAGAAGGGTGGCCTCCTACTAGGTCCCATTGCCTAGGTTGTGCAAGTATAGTTTGGTCCTAGACCAATAAGGTGATATTATTCAAAATTGAGGCCCAAGGTCTAGAAAAATAGTCATCCAATGACTTTCTTACACCTATCTAGATTCCATACCTCCATCCAAGGCATAGACACCTACCTGTCCTTAACCAAGGACACTAGTACCTTAATCTAAGGCACATACCCTTGATACTAAGCGTACCCCTTATCCAAGGGTCACGTGACTCCATGCCTCTGACTAAGGTATAGTCACTTGCCTGTCCTTATCCAAGGACACATACCCTTAATCTTAAGAGTACCTTCTCATTTAGCCCCCAACACTAAATGGACTATTAGGGGTCTGATGTACTGCGAGTTACATAGGTATGTAACCCCTAAACATAAATTTTTCCTGGTAGGGAGAAATTTGGAAAATTCTTCTAGAGATCAGCCTCTTTTTCCCAGGTATCCTCTTCTTCTGATTTGCTCCTCCACTTGAATAAAAACTCCTAAAGCACTCTACTCCATAGAGTCCTCTGCCGGATATTAACAATCACCTCGGGTTCAAGTGGTCCACCCACGGACTCATCACGAAGAAGTTCCACTAGATCTTCCACAGAGACCAGAGTCTCCCCAACCCCCAACAAGGGTTTTAACTTACTAACATGGAAAACAAGATGAATTCCAACGATAGTTGGAAGGTTTAGTTTGTATGTGACCTTGCTTATCACTTGGATAACCTTAAAAGGTCCGCAATACCTAGGCACTAACTTTGCAGACTTAGTAGTTTTCAAGCCCCTAGAGTGACTAGGGACTCTCAAAAACACCCAGTCGTTGACCATGAATACCTTGTGCTTCCAAGATAGATCAACATAGTGCCTTGCCCTGTCCTGGGCACTTCTTATGCTATCTTTAGCCAGCTATAACATTTCTTGCATATCCACAAGGAAATCAGCTGCAGCTTGCACCCATAGGTTTTTCATGCCAACACTAATTGGTGATCGAGGTTGAAAACCATACATAAGCATGAAAGGGCTGAATCTGATCATTGAATATTTTGCACTGTTATATGCAAATTCCACTAGTGGAAGGTATTGTTCCCAATCAGACTGCAGATGGCCCACATATGCTCGAAGCGTATCCTCCATCGCCAGTGAATTTTGGGTCACGGTCACTAACGATATTGGAAGACAACCTATATAGTTGAAAAAGCTTCTCAACAAACAGTTGAGCTAGTTCTGAAGCTTTAACAATAGTTTTTGTTGGGATAAATTGAGCAAACTTTGTAAGTTTGTCAACAATGACCCAAACCAAATCATGGCCCTTCCCTATACATGGAAGCCCGACCACAAAATCCATAGATGTACTTTCTCACTTTCCGGTAGGAATATCTAAAGGATGTAATAGGCCACTAGCTTTTAGCCTCTCTACTTTATATAACTAGCACTTATTACATTTAAGTACATAGGCCTCTACCTGACTTTTCATCTCAGGCCACCAAAATTGCCTTTGAACTAACTCAAGTGTTCTTTGTATACTTGAATGTCCTGCGCATGAACTATCATGACACTCATGCAAGATTTGGGCCCTTACAGTGTCATTCTCCAGTTCACACACCTTTCTTTTATGAAACAAAATTCTGTTTCGAATTAGAAAATCCATTTTAGTCTTTCCCTGATTTGAGGAATCTTGCAAACCTGAATCGACCCCCAAAAGTACTTGTTGCCAATACTTTCCAAAAAAGAAATCAGACACATATAGTTCTTGAAGAGACTGAAACAACTCCGGTTCTATAACAGTAAGGCATGTTAAAATTGGAAAAATAAATCATATTGATTTCTTGGCTTGCTACAAATGTTGTACCATGCAAGTATGTAGCTCATAAATGCAAAATGCCAAGTTTGGCCTACATAGAACTCGAGCTACATGGTTATGTAATGTCTAGATTGAAGAATACAACTTGCATATAGTTTGTAGACATAGAATTAGCAACGTCATGCTTGTAGAAACTCGTGGCAATTCACATGCATTAATTGTAAATGATCCACAGTGACATGCAAGGCATGCACAAAGTGTAATGGACACATGCATGATGATTTGTACTTTGTTAGTTAGAACTAGTGCACTTGTAAAAAATTGGTAGAATTTCATACATGACCAGTGACAAATGTCACATAGACTCTAGATGTCACTTTAGTTGTCATTTTGGAATGGATAGATGTGGTTCTACCTCGAGCTACCTCAAACTCCATAAATATGTGTAGCTCTCCTCACAATCAATGATGAAGAACCAGAGTTTTGTAGCTACCTCATGCCATTTTGGATCTAAACTATTTTGCTTGTTATCTCTCTAGCTTTCTCTCTCTAACTCGTGTTGAAGCTTATGCAAATACACTAAAATCTTGTACTTTTGTTCATTATTTGATTCATTGCTATCATATTCTGATGCTTAGCATGCTAGATTGTGGTTAAGCCATTTCTTCTTAACTAGATCTTGCTAAACAATCTAGAATCAGGTTACTGTGCTAATCACAAAGCTTAATCAAGATCAATCATACTTGTGGACATTTTCCACATGTGTGAATTCTAGAAATTTTGTCATGGTATTAGAGCCAAATTAAGCTTTGCTCTTATTGTACAAGAAACTGAGAGCTAAATCAAGCAAAAAAATAGTTTTGCATTTTTTTCTCACCTTTCTCTGAAGTGTATTTGGATCAAATCGGACTGGAACTGAATTTTCAGACCTGAAAAGTGGTAGTACGGAATTCTGGAATTCCGCACGTGTGAAAATCAGAGATTTTCAGTCCTTTTGTTCTCCTTACCAATAGATCCAAAGATAGCAGTGTTATAGCTTAATGGAAAGTTTATGATCTGTACTTTCTATAAAAATTAAAACCAAATCAATGTGATGTGTCTAGCAAGAGTTATAAGCTCTTGAAGAGGATAGAGATAGGTCCAAAATCCGAGTGACAACATTTTGATTTGATTCAATCTTGCTTTGTTCTGAATCCATTGTTTTGAGCATCCTACACAAGAAACTGAAGATCGAGACTGAGTTTGAAGTAATGAACACCTTTTGAGCATATATCTGGATGTATCTACTTTCTTTGAAGGCTATGTTTTTTATCACTTCCTAATCTTCAAAGCTTATTTTGAGAAATAGTTTTCTTTTAAAGTTAAAGCTTTAAGATGTGATGGAGGAGGTGAATACATCTCCAACAAGTTTCATGAATACTGTGAAGGTGAAGGAATAAAGAGAGAGTTTTCTTGTGCTTATTCTCCATCTCAAAATGGAGTAGCTGAGAGGAAAACCATATCTTTATGTGAATGTGCTAAGGCAATTTGAGTAGCAGCTTCTTTGCCTATTGATTATTGGGGTGAAGCTATAAATTGTGCAAACTATTTGTGCAATAGATTAGCTCACAATGCACTTGCTGGAAAATCACCTTTTGAAGTCTTGTTTAAGAAGAAACCTAAGGTAGATCACCTTAGAGTTTTTGGTTGTGCTTGCTTTGTTAATGTGCCCTTGGAAACAAGGAAAAGAGATGATCCTAATTCTATTAAAGGGATCATGGTTGGATATGCATCCAACAAAAAAGCTTACAGAACCTATATTCCCTCTACCTCAATTTACAATTGAGAGTAGGGATGTTATATTCCATGAAGATCAAACGAATCTTTTCACCAAGGAGATCTCAAAGAGATATATCCCCGAACCTAGAAGGCTTACCTATGAAGATAGAGGCAAGCAAGTGTAAATCAATTCCACTAATTATGCTTATTTTATTTCTCATGAGAAGCCGAAGGATGTACAAGTTGCAAAGATGGTATCAATTAGAATCATAATTTCTTTTGCTTGTTTTTTTCAATTGGCAAGTTCTTCAACTAGATGTCTCTAATGCATTTCTAAATGGGTATCTAGAAGAAGAGATTTATATGGATCAGCCTATTGGGTTCATCCATGATAAAGAAAAAGTTTCCTTGCTCTTCAAAAGTTTATATGGATTGAAGCAAACTCCAAGGTCATGGTATTCTCAACTTAACACCTTTCTTGAGTCACTAGGATTTAATCTTAGTAACTATGATCCTTCCTTCTATGTCAATTTTTTTGATAAAAAAAATTGTCATTCTTCTTATTTATGTTGATGATATCATTCTGATAGGAAGTAGTATCAAGTTAGTTGAGGAAACCAAGATTGAACCTGGAAAAGAGTTCAGGATGCAAGATCTTGGAAAAATTTACTACATTCTAGGATTAGAGATTGACTTTCTTAAAGATAATGCTTTTGTATGTCAATCCAAGTATGCTCTTTCAATGTTAAAGAAGTTCAATATGTTGAATTGTAAGAGTATAGAAATACCTATGGAGCAAAATGTAAAGGATTCTAACAAAGGTGATGAAAGATCCTTTGTGGACATCACATTTTTTAGAAGTCTTATAGGCTCCTTAATTTGGCTCACAATAACTAGAACTGACATAAGCTTTAGTGTTCATAAGTTGAGCCAGGCTATGCAAAATCTTACTATCCATCATTGGAAAATGGCCAAGAGAGTGCTTAGATATATATCTTCAACTTTTGATTTTGGTTTATAGTGAAGATCTTTCTATTATTGGTTATTTTGACTCGGATTTTGCAAGTGATAGAGCAGATCGAAAATCTACAAGTACTTATGTCATATATCTTGGAGGAAACTTGATGTCTTGGCTTTCCAAAAAGCAATATACTGTATCACTCTCATCATGTGAAGCTGAGTACAAGACACTCACTACAACAACAAAGGAAGTGCTTTGGATCAAGAGGTTACTAGTGGAACTAAAGATAATCTTGGAAGAGGATCTACGAATGATCATGTGTGACAACATTTTAGCCCAAGCCCTTGCCAACAACCCGATATTCCATGCAAGGAGCAAGCATATTGAAGTTGCACATCACTTCTTGAGAGAGAAGCTCATTGGAGGGGAAATCAATTTGGAGCACATCGACACATCATCTTGCATTGCTGATATGATCACCAAACCTTTGAGCAAAAGTTCCTTCATCAAGCATAGAGCCAATCTTGGAGTTATATTAAAATCCATGTTCAAATCAATATAGATTATTTTTAAAAGGAGTGTTAAAATTGGAAAAACAAATCATATTGATTTCTTGGCTTGCTACAAATGTTGTACCATGCAAGTATGTAGCTCATAAATGCAAAATGCCAAGTTTGGCCCAAGTTTGGCCTACATAGAACTCGAGCTACATGGTTATGTAATGTCTAGATTGAAGAATACAACTTGCATATAGTTTGTAGACATAGAATTAGCAAAATCAAGACCAAAAACTCAGTTAGAGAGAGAATAAGCCAAAATCACCAAAATCTCAATATTCACAATATGGCAAAACAAGCCAAAGTTTCCCTACATCAAAGTGGCTCGAATTCCTACAGTGGAGTTGCATGGAAAGTCCACTTCACTTAGTTAACTCAACTACCAAGGATCCACATGTAAAACTGCATGCATGGATATTGCATGTACTGCATGTCAGCTCTCAAAATTACCTAGACATGTGTAGATCATGTAAACTATTTTGCATGTTGCATGCACTGTTTGTATGTTGCATGCATGCGCTCTGAATGACTATGCATGTTATCTAAACTTTTGCATGACATCATAAATGAATCTATCTAGCTCAAACTCGACCTATTCTAAGAAGGTT
This sequence comes from Diphasiastrum complanatum, assembly GCA_029204225.1. Lineage (NCBI taxonomy): Eukaryota > Viridiplantae > Streptophyta > Lycopodiopsida > Lycopodiales > Lycopodiaceae > Diphasiastrum > Diphasiastrum complanatum. Next base: position 3,839,278 of record CM055103.1, read on the forward strand.
ATGTGCTCAATTCACATACCTCTATGTACAATAAAATATACAAAGGAAATAGGGTGAGCAAGATATCAAGATAGGAAGATATTTTTTTACCATTTGTCACACTCCTCCTTAAAATATATCTACCTATTCAACATAGACTTTGAGATTAAGCCAAGATTAGACCTCATCTTGACAAATATATTCTTGAGCAATGGCTTGGTGAGAAGATCTGCGACACAATTTGAAGATTCAACATGCTCCAATAAGATCTCTCTCCCACCAACGTTTCCTCTTACAAAATGATGTGCTACCTTGATGTGTTTGCTACTTGCATGAAACACAGATTGTTTGCAAGAGCCTAAGCCGAGATGTTATCATTTTTTATAATTGGAAGGTCTTCATCTCCATAACACTTTAGCTCCAAGAGTAGCCTTTTGTTCCATAAAACTTTATTTGTTGTGGTTGTAAGAGATTTGTACTTAGCTTCACAGGATGATAAGGATGTAGATGCTTGCTTCTTTGATAACCAAGAAACTAGATTCCCTCCAAGAAAAATTGTGTAAGCACTTGTAGATTTCCTATCCAACTTGTCTCCTACAAAATCTGAATATGAAAAAGCAACCAAAGTTAGATCTTCTCCTTTGTAGATCAATTCATACTCTAAGGTAGAAGATACATATCTCAAGATTCTTTTAGCCAACTTCCAGTAATATATATTTGGATCCTGCATGTGTTGGCTTAGCTTATGCACACTAACTTGCTTAGATCAGGCCTTGAAGCATGTAAGTGAGCCAATAAGACTCCTATAAAGAGTGATGTCCTCGAAGGATCTTTCATCATCTTTTATAGGAGCTTTTACAATGCCTTTATAGTTTTCCATTTGGAATTTCTTAAGCATGGAAAGTGCATATCTACTTTGACTTATGAAGGCATGATTTTTCCAAAAGTCAATTTCAAGGTTTAAAATGTAGTGAAGAGCTCCTAGATCTTGCATCTTAAATTCACTACCAAGTGCATGTTTGGTTTCTTTAACTAGCTCCTCATTATTTCCACTAAGAATGATATCATCTACATAGATGAGAAGAATAACTACAAAGCTATTTACAAACTTAATGTACAATGAAGGGTCATATTCACTAAGATGAAATCCGAGTGATATGAGAAAGGAGTTGAGGCTTGCATACCAAGACCTTGGTGTTTGTTTTAGTCCATAGAGACTTTTGAACAAAAGACAAACTTTTAATTCTTCACGTTCTTTCACAAATCCAAGTGGTTTCTCCATGTAAATCTCCTCCTCAAGGTAACCATTGAGAAAGGCATTAGAAACATCAAGCTGAAACATCCTCCATAACATGCAAGAGAAATGAGAATTCTTATAGTTACCATTTTTGCAATAGGTGCAAAAGTGTCTTCATAGTCAAGACCTTTGATTTGAGAGTAGCCTTTGGCACAAAGTATTGCTTTGAATTTATTGATGGATCCATCATTGTTGTACTTGATCCTGAATACCCACTTACATCCAATGACATGCAATATGTTTGGTGGTCCTACAAGCTCCCATGTGTTGTTTGACATCAAGGCTTCGAACTCAAGGGTCATTGCTTCAACCCATTTCTCAGATTGAAGTGCTTCTTGGACATCTTTAGGCTCTTCATCTAATATGAAGAATGCATGAAAGTTTCACCTTCCACTTGCCTTCCTCCCTCATCATAAGTGAGCTTTCTTGGCTTGGATCTTTCTCTTGTGGATCTTCTTGGTGTAGGTGCTTGAAGTTGCTCCTCCTTAAGCCTCGGCCTCACCACTTCTTTGAATAGTATCAAGATTTGTTGAAGGTTCCCTCCACCAGAGGATCTGTTTACTAGAAACTATACATGAATTTATTTTTCAAATAAAAACTTGATAATTTTTTTATTGTGAGACTAAAGCAGCATATGGTTCAATACATTCTTTAAATAAAATACCTCATGACGCAAATTACTAAAAACATGCAAAAATTTGTCTTTGAAATATTTTTTCACATATTTACAATCGTACGAAGCCTAACAAATGACAATGGAAAATTGTTACAAACTACATTTTCTTTTACATATATCCTAAGAAAAGAACACAAAGCTTGCATGATTTACAAAGATTGTTTCATGTGATCTATACCTCAAGTCCTTGCTTTACCGCATCAATTTCAACTCTTGGACAACTCTTGACGTTGGACACGGTAAGATCAACTCGAGATGCTACTAGATTTTGGAATCTTTGTACAAATATCAACTTGATGATCCCTTCTAGGCTGTCCTCCATCTGTGGTTTCTACCACAATTTGATCCTCTATTATTTTTGTGAGAAATTGACAAAAATCTAGCTTGGTATTCTTATGTTAGAAGTTTGTGAGTGAATCTCACATGTGTGGAGGATCATGCACATCAAACTCTTTTTTTAGTGCCATCTTGATATCATCAATATCTTGATTGTTGCCTCCACTCAAAATGATATCATCCATATAGATTAGAATAATGGTAACATCATTTCCAACAAATCTATAATAAAGTGAATGATCATACTCACTCATCTTGAAATCTTGAGAAATAAGAAAAGTGTTAATCTTAGCATACCAACTCCTTGGTGCTTGCTTAAGACCATACAAACTCTTTTGTAGAAAACAAACATGATTTGGCTTGCCATCTGAAATGTAGCCCTCAGGTGATCCATAAACACCTCCTCCTCAAGATCACCACTCAATAATGCATTTGTGATATCCAATTGCCATATATTCCATCCAAAAAAGTGTAGAAAGTGAAATATTGACCGGAATGCTCACCATCTTTGCCACGGGTGCAAAGGTCTCATCATAGTCAATTCCATATTCTTGTGCATATCCTTTTTCCACCAACCTTGCTTTGTACATGTTGATTGATCCATCTTGGTTCGTCTTCACTTTGAAGATCCACTTGCATCCAATAGCTTTCTTGTCCTTTGAAAGTTCCACCAATCTCCATGTTTCATTCTTCATGAGAGCTTGATACTAAAGATCCATTGCTTGGATCCACTCCTCTTTTTTTCTTGCTTCATCTAAACATGCAGGTTCATCAAAAAAGTCTAGGAAAGCATAGTATGTACCACCAACAACTTGCTTACCTTTTTCACCATAAGTGAGCCTCAAAGGTTGTTACCTTTGCCTTGATGTCCTCCTTAGCTTTTGATTTGAAGTATGCTCTTCAACATCAATATACAAAGTATCATCAACAATGTAATCATCAAGAAGAAGAATGTTAGATCCAACATCCACACCACCACTTGAAGACACTTTTGGAAGGTTTTCCTCATAAAAAATGACATCTCTTCCAATGACCACTTTTCTACTTGAAGGAATAAAAGCTTTCTAAGCCTAAATTACCTCACTATAACCAACAAAAACACCTTTCTTTGAAAATGTATCCTCCTTGGTTCTATCATCTAGAGTATAGCAAATGCATCCAAAAGTTTTGAAAAACTTGACACTCGGCCTTCTACCAAACAACATCTCAAATGGGATTTTTCCATCCAATATTGCACTCGGCCACCTATTGCAAAGAAAATTAGCACACAACAAAGCTTGATCCCAAAAAGATTTGCACCTAACCTCATGGCTTTGGCTCCTTCACGTAAGGTTCTATTCTTCCTCTCAGCCACTCAATTTTCTTGTGGTGTCCTTGGGCTTATGTACTCCCTCTTGATCCCATTTGGCACAAAATGCCTTGAACTTGGTAGAAATGTACTTACCACCATTGTCACTTCTCAATACTTGATCTTGGTACAAAATTGAACCTCCCTTGCAATTTTGAGCTTGAAAAAGACATCAAACACCACATCTTTGGTCTTTAGTAGATAGACCCAACAAAATATACTAAAGTCATCAATAAAAGTCACATACATCTTAGTACCTCCATTGCTAATTGTAGTAACACCATGAATATTCCAATGCACAATTTGAAAAGGCTTAGTAGATATAGATGTAGATCTGCACTTAGAATTATTTCTGACATTCAATTCTCATAGTGAGAAGTTGGACTTTTTCATCTAAAGTATGCCATTGTGCTCTTGTCATAGATTTTTCAAGTATACTGTTCTTTGATCAATCTTGTGCAATCACAACACCTCAGTAAGATCTTGTAGGGTGTGTGGTAAAGTTCACATGTGCTAAAAACTTCACATGGTATCAGAGCTTCATGCTTTGAAGAGGTGAGGGTGTATACATCAGGTCTTTAGTGCTTTTGCTTGTAGGAACTCGGATTTGGAAGAGAGATTCAAACTCGTTGAGAGACAAGCTATCTGTGGACCATAAGTGGATCAAAACAAGCCTGATCTGCTCTAGTAGAGCACTGTATGGACAGAGAGCTCACACGCGTGAAATCAGCCCTCATTACATGAGTGCTACTTCTCTAGATTTGATCCAAATTCGATGTTCTATAGCTTGTTGGATAGTTATTGAAGAGTAGAATGTGTTGCTCATGTTTCTAAATAAATTTGATTTGTTCTTAGAGGAGTTTTAGTAAATCAGAGATTTTGAGAGAGTACTCAACTCGTGGGATATGCCAAAGTGAGCACACATAAGTTCCTTTCACCATTTTCATCAATTTTCACTGTCAATCAAGTAGAATTGGATAGAAGTGAGTGTTTTGAGGTCTTATCTTTTCATTTCAAACAAATTACTGTGTTTGAGTTGAAAGTAAGTTCCTAGAGAGTTTATCAGTACTTTGAAACTCGTGGGAGAGATAGACTTCTTACTTGCATGTGCTTCTTTTTTGTGACTGAAGCAAGATTCAAATTCAAGATAGATTGATTTTTTGTGTTGAGAATTTGTTCTCACATCGGTTGCTAGATTTCATAGACAGTGTTAGATCCTAGATTGAAATAGTAAGCAACATCCTTTCAACTCCATTTTTTATCATTACTAGAATTTCTCATAGAGAAGATGTCTTCATCTGGTTCACATTTCTTGGAGCACAGTGAGAGATTAACATCTTCTAATTATGAAATGTGGAAGATTAGAATGGAATCATTATTGATTCTACAAGATGTAACAGACATTGTGAGTGGAGCTGAAGAAGAACCTGCTGCACCTAATGAAGCTATAGCATTTCACAAAAGAACCAAAATTGCTCTTCATTTCATAAAAATGAATGTAACCAATGAAGTGTTAAGGGAGATTTAGTACATGCACCACTGCCAAGGAAGCTTGGGATACTCTAAAAACAATCTATGAAATCAAGAATACTTTTAAATTGCTTACACTTAGAAACCAAATATTTTTAAGTTATCAGAGAGTAGATGAGAGTGCTTCATCATATGTCATGAGAGTTAAGGATCTTCATCAAGAATTAGCTAATATTGGTGATGCTCTTAAGAACACTGAACTTGTTCAAGTAGTTCTAAATGGACTTAGAGATGAGTATGACAATATTGTGCAGACTTATGTTGTTAGAGAGGATCTTCCATCCTTGGAGACATTGCAAGGTGCTCTCATTACTGAAGAAAGCAGGCAAGAGAACAAGATGTTGAGGATCAATAGACTTTCATTGAAAGATGGTGGAGATGACAAAGCACTCTTCATCAGAGACAAGTCAAGAGGCAAGGGCAAAGGACAACAACACTTCAAGAAGGACAAAGCCAAAGAAGGTGGTGAGGATCAGTCCTCACAAGCTGCAACATCCAGTGGCAAGAAGAAGCTGTCAAAGATCAAGTATTTTTTCTGTGGCAAGAAAGGACACTATTCATCAAACTGTTTCAAGAAGAAGAACCAATCTAAGCAATCTAACCTTACTAATGAGGATGAGTGTGGGGGTGTTGAGAGTGAAAGAGATGATTCATTAATGATGTCTACTTTTTCATCTTTTCCTTTTAAGAATGAAGAAGTCTTGTGGATAGATAGTGGGGCTAGTTCCCATATGTCTAGTTCTAGGAACTCTTTCACTAATCTCATGCCATATCTAGGTGCAAAAAGATCAATCTATACTGTAATGATGTCGAGTGTAGGATTGAAGGAATAGGTAGTATTCCACTGCATGCATCATCATCAAAATCTTTTTGCTTACATGATGTACTTTATGTACCTAGATTGACTAAGAATCTCATTAGTGTAGGACAATTGTTTGATAGTGAATTGGATGTCAAGTTTCAAGTTGACAAGTGTATAATCTCAAGAGAAAATGAAGCTATTGCTAGAGGATCTAGAATTGGTAAGTTGTACAAACTAGATTCTAGGGAGAGTGCTAACATTTCAGATATCGCTTATGAGACCAAGATTCTTCAGGAGGATCTGTGGCACAAGAGGTTGGGTCATCCCAATTTCAAAGCCATGCAATCTATGGTCAAGGAAGAAAAATTTGTTGGACTACCAAAGACACTCTCAAAGGAGCTTCTACCTTGTGAAGCTTGTGCGACGGGTTCTACTTCTGCAGGAATTCACTTATCAAGTAGAGCTTCGTCAAGGAAAATATCATACAAATGTTGATTATCTTTCACGACTCAGCACGGGAAAAATTGAAGAACCTATCAATGATGATTTTCCAGACAAACATTTATTTGAGATTTCATCTACAAATTCGCTATATTCTGATATTATTATTTATCTCAAAGATCAGATATATCCGGATGGTTACGATTTGGAGCAAAAGACAGTTTTTCAATCTAAGGTAGCATCTTATACGATTATTAACAATATCTTGTACAAGCTTGGTGCAGATCATCAGCTTCGAAGATGTCTCGAAACTGAAGACATTAAAAAGGTCATTAAAGCTAGATACTGGTGGACATTTTGCTTTGAAAAATATTGTTAATAAGATATTGACTGCCAAGTATTGGTGGCAAACAATGTTCAAGGATGTATCTAATTTTATTCGTTCATGTGATTCATGCCAGAGATCTAGCAAGCCTACAAAAGCAATGAATTGGCCGTTGACACCAATCCTACCTCTTGCACCATTTGAAAAGTGGGGAATTGACTTTGTCGGTCCAATCAAACATGTGACTCGACATACGAAATGTCGTTATATTCTAGTTGCAACGGATTATGCTACAAAGAACGTTGAAGTAGAGGCGACGAAACGAAACGATGCGAAAACTGTCGCGATGTTCTTATTCAAAAGTATAATCACAAGATATGGTTGTCCACTTGAACTAGTAAGTGACCGAGGTACACATTTTCTAAATGACACGATATGGTTACTAACAACCTATTTTGTGATCAAACACAAAAAAAACTACACCATATAATCCAAAAGCAAACGTGTTGACAGAAAGAGCTAATGGAATTTTATGTAAGATCCTGAACAAAATTATTATTGCACATGCAACGGATTGGGATCAGAAACTACCATCAGTTCTCTAGGCTTATCACAACACAGAGAAAATCACAACGAAGCAAACACCATATTTTCTTACGTATGGTATGCATCCTACTTTGCCAATTGAATTTGAGGTGAAAATTTTTCGTATTCAAGCTCAACGAACAGATGCATAGTGTATAAACGAAAGGTTGACTAATATTGAAAAACTAGTTGCAGTTCGTGTGACTTTACAAAAATCAACGAAAGAAATTCAGGATAAAAAAAAGAAGAAGTATGACAGTCATATTAAGAAATGTGATCTTAAAGTTGATGACTTTGCACTAATATATGACAGTCAACATCAAAAGTTCCTTTAAAAACTCCATATGAAATGGCTTGGACCTTATAAAGTCATAGAGGTATTTGAGAATGGTTTTGTACAACTTCAATCACTTGAAGGTGAACTGTTACCTACATGTACTAATGGGTCCAGACTGAAGAAATACTACCTTTGACCATAATTTTTTTTATTCTTATTATTTTCTAGTATTTTTCTAGAATTAATCGTGAATTTTTTTTATTTTTTCTAATATTTTTTGTGACTTTTCTTTTGATTTTTCTAAGAAATTTTTGTGAAATTTTCTACAACATCCAACATTTTTCATAATGTCTCGTGAAATTTTCGAGAATTTTTTCTTGACTTCTCTCAATCTTTCAGTTTAATTTTTAAAGTATTTGCGAGAATTTTTCGCGACACTAAATTTGTTAATCAAATTTTCGTAAATCATTTTCAAGAATTTTTCTAGAATTTTTTCTAGCATTTTTGCCAGTTTTTCGAGAATTTTTCTAGTATGTTGCTAAAATTTTTGAAATTTTTTTGTGAGTTTCTGTATCATTTTTTTTTAGGATCCTATGAGAAAGTTTCGCGAAACTTTCTAGAATCTTTCTAGTATATTTTCGAGAATCTCTCGACCTACTTTTTGTATTCCCCCATTAAAGAAGATGGCCACGTGATCATCATTTTTCACATGTGTGTACGCTCACATATTAAAACAAATATTGTTTCTTCTTAATTTTTTTTTTTTCACAAACGGTCTTCCGTCATTAAAAATCGATCTGTCAAATTATAGTTTCAAACACTGACCCATGCATGTCCTCCATAAATGGAAGTGACAGATGTCATGTCACCATGCCACATCATCATTCTTTCTACACCGCTACTGCATATCAGAGTTATTTTCCATTTTCTTCCTTACACTTTATGCCTGTGACTACATGTTTTCTTGTGCTTATTCTCTTTGCGATCAAAGCTCACTCATAGGAACTATTGCGATCTACCGAACTATCGTCAAACATTCGACCAATGGCTTTCGGATCAAGTTCTAGTTCTACCATTATTTGGAAAGCACGTGCAAAAATCCGTCTGACATCCATCCAGTCCTTTTTGGATCGATGCAGATTGGGTGATCTGAAAGTAGACCCCTCAATCATCCTCTTTGAAGTCAGCATGGAATTTGTGAACTCCATCCACTCAATTTCTGAGGTGGACTTCAAAGTTCATGTGCGAGGCCAATTCTTCACTATCACTAAAGACCTATTCTGCACAGCCCTTAGGTTACCTTTGGATGGGAAGATGATTTCAACCAACAAAGACTCAGTTGATAATGTAGCCCACTTCTTAAGCAACTGTTTCGTACCCACAAAGGGGTACAAAATTTCAATGATCCGCGACACAATATTTAAACTATTCTGTAAATACGCGAACCAAGCAATATTTTTTATAGATGCGGACGCCACAATCTCAGTTCAAAATTTTGGTTACATATTGGACGCACTCGCCAGTAATCCAATTTGCTTCGGCGTTATCACCTACAAGGCATTTTTGCGATGGATTAAGCATCAAAAGTTTTCTGGCGTTGGAGCACATATTTCTCGATTGTGTGTCAATTTTGACATTTTGACCGAGTAGGAGAAAACAATACTGACGGGAAGGATGTTGGCTCCCAAGCCAATTGATCTTTTCAGCATCCTGTCTGTTCCTATTCTGGTTTCACCAGATGCTGCACCAATAGTCAAAGTGACAGCTACCACTGCTATGGAGATTGATGCCACGCCATCCCAACCAGATACAGTTCCAACTGGGGCAATGGATAGAGATGATGCTGCTACTGCTGCTAATTCTTCAAAGTTAGCATCTGCTTCCACATCTTAGAAATAGCAGAGTGCATCCTTCTCTGATGATGATGCAACCCAGTCCGACACATCAGACAAAGGACGAACAATTGCTGAAGGTGACCATGGGGAACCTATTGAAGATGAAGATGAACTAGACAACCAGCCCCAGTGGTTTCAAACCATGACAGAGGAAGCCAAAAATCTAGCAGCTGAAGTGTACAAGTTGGACAAATACCATTAGAAGATTATCATGGAGTTTGTTAACTCGGAAAGGAGATGCCAAGAGGACCTTAAGGTGTCCCACGAGAAGATCAATTCGCTCGAATCAGACAACATGAAGCTGATTGAACAAAATCATTCTCTCGAATCACAGCTTCAGACTCTAATAAAAGAAGCTGATTCTTTGAAGAAGATGAATAAGACAATTCAGGGCAAGTCTGACAATTTTCAGACTCAAAATGATTCTTTGAAGCAACAACTCTTGGCTACGAATCAACATAACGTCGCCCTCTAGAAATATTTGCAGGAGGAGCAAATGACACAAATAAAGACAGAAGTTGCTCTTTTTGTGTGCTCCAATGCAGGGTCAGTCACAGTAGACCTCACAAAGCTGAACCAGCTCCAAGACTAGATGCTCAAAAATTTTCGAGTCGAGTTCTTGCAACCGCTCGAGGATGCGAAGGCACTTGTCGAGGAAGAATTGGATGAGCTGAAGGAGCTCTCTAGTGAAGCCACCCCATCTTGCAGTGGGCCCGATTCACACGATGAATATCTTCAAGCCTTGCTTTGCATTGATGACATTACACAACAAACTTCAATTTGTGCCATTTTGTTCCAGAGCCTCGGACCATCCTGAGTATTTGGAGGCTGTGATGAATCTCGACAAGCTCAAGCAGGTGCTGTCAAATCTCAAGCAACAATTGAAAGATCAAAAGCTAGCTGCTGAGTTGCAAACTCATGACTTGGCAACTGTATCACCACAGCCAAAGCAAACATGGCGCAATCAGTCGAAGGTATGTGGTGACAGATTCTATGAATTGGTTGAACGCTTCTGGAAATGGTGTCCACATGCATTTAATGTTGAATTGCAATGGCGTGTGGATTGCATGATGCTACCAGGCGCAGTAGGCATCGCCTTCGACGATTGGAAGTGACCTTGGGAGAAGGATGACTTTCTCTAGTTATGGGCCCAACTCTCCATCAAACAGAAAGGATGTCTTTGTTGGGGCATAATCCATGGTAAGTTACATAGGCTCTTCGACTATGTATGCTCTAAAAAATATGTGAATCAAAGAGTTTCAATTTTTGCGAAACGAAGATAATAAGCAACATTTTTGGAAGTGAAAGTCGCAGTTTCAACTGTACAAACCTCAAGCTATTGCGGATTTAGGTGAATTCAACGATGTCAGGCTACTGATCAATGTAAATATGGCTTATCCAGAGTTATTAAGTCTTTATGTGGATTGGGAGCGAAATCTTGCAGATTATTTTGTGGAGATTCGACACAGTCTGCAAGACAGAAGGAAGTCATTTCGCTACAAGCAGTTCTGTACATATTCATTTTGGCAGTTTGGTACTTTTGCGGCAAAGACATTATTTTTCGTTCGAAATCTTTATGTTAAAAGCTCTTTTATTAGATTTTCAGCTCGTTACTATAAAGAAGTCACTCTTCAAAGTGATTCAGACAAAGATACAAAGTTAACTCAGGAGTTGTTCGATGGAATATTGCTCCCGATTAAGTTAGAAGAATTCAGCAACTTACCAGTTGGCCACTACAAAAAATCAAAAGAAGACTTGTTCTGGATCGAAGCTCAGCAAAACTTGGAGTTTGCTCAAAAATTATATGAAGAATTGAGTTGTTCATAAAACATTCATTCATGTCTATGTTGTGCTAATGTTTCTATGGGATGCTGAATTTTTGAAGTTTAAAGATGTTTTGAGGGTTGATTTCAATTCAAAGTTCAACTCAAAACAACTTACTCAATTAAAAAAACAGCAAGACACATATTTTCTAAGATGAAAAAATATCTAAAGGACGAAATATACGAAGAAATATCTTTTTGCCTTAACGAAAATCTGAAGAACAGAATGTTTCGCGAATAATCCTCAAAAAGAAGATGTTATGTTCACGAGGACGTTTCACATTTGAGAAAGGGGATATGTGATGCCACCTTATTGTTAAAAATTCAATATTAACATAAATATGGCATGATATACTCGAAAATGAAGATATGAGCTGGTTAAGTATAAATCATGAAGAGGCCTAAAGTCATTTTTCGGGAATATATCTTTTAAGTACTTGCCTTGTAATTAAGGGCAAGACTTTTACTAGGAAAGACATTACCTTGGATAACCTTTACTAGGTCATCCACACAAAACGACTAGATACGAAAAGACATGTTAAACTAGAGTAACTTTAACTCGTAGTTAAATATACCTTTCATGGTATAATTGAATGACGACGCACCTGTTGTTTTAGAGGTGTGTTTGTTCGTCCCGTAGAACATACATTGATCTCACACTTCAGTCTCGAGCATCGAGAGAGAAGAGTTTATGCATATGTAAGAGATTGAAGAAGTGAATAGAGTTCTATGAGCTATTCTCTCTTATCTCTGTTCTCCGCACTACTGAGTGTGAGTGATCCTGAGTCTGCTAACAATATCTAATGCATTACATGAATTACTCTCTAATCAGATAGACTCTCTAGTGCATTACAGTTGTTTACTGTGTATCCGTAAAGCATGCTCTAGAGACTGTCTTAAAACTATCTTATTCATCTGTCGTGAATACTTTCTTTTTGACACTCGAATAACGACTATCTTTGGTACAGTCTAGCATGATCATTGAATAAATCTGTATGTATACATATGAGATGACAGTCCCTGTCTAAAGAATTGAGTCTTTGATCTGTTTTTTCTAATTGTCATTGACATAAGTTTCTAACATGCTCTGAAACCATTCGTGTTCTTTATCGATTAATTTGGACTTTAGTTGTTGAGGACTGTCTAGAAACGAATAGTTTGCGAATGCGATTAATTAATTGTCTATACAATCGCGAATACATCGAACATTTCTCGACTCTCTGTTGACACCTTAATCAGCCAGAGTGTACTATTGTTGTACTACTCTGATGACATCTCATCTGCAGAACGTGTTTCATTTGATTCGATAGAGGCCAGATTGTTGTTCTGAAAATTATCAACACCACACACCCAAATATAAGTAATACTAGCTATTTTTCAATGTTTGTCGACAACCAGAATAACACTGGACACCACATGTCATAAACTGTACCAAAAACATAACTTTCTAGCATTGTCCTCTATGGGAATGACACTATTTGCTACAAAATCTATATTAACCTTGTTGGTATAGTATGACAGCAAAATATATTAATTATTCTTATGATTTTTCTAGTTTAACAAATTGTATTTCTGAAGAGCGTAATGATGTAAGAGAATTCAGGATGTGATGGATGAATCTTAGTTGCTCTGATTCCACAGTTGCATAGAAAACCCAGATGGAATTCAGTTCTGACTGACAACTACTACCTTCTAGTTCAAATCTATGATCCTTCAGAGTGTAGATTGACACTACTAACCTACATTTAATTGGTTAAGCATTCAACAAGATGAACCACTGTGTAAAAATAATGAATGAACAACTAATTATGAACAGACAACAATTAGACATCAAAGCATTTGAGGTCATTCAATAAGTGTATTATAGCTACTATATTATCAATAATCCTCTTTTTTTTAAAGCGTTGTTGTGACAAACCCACATAGCACGTCGACATGAGAGATTCTATGTCTTTCACGAACTATAACAGATTATCTCGCTTACTAGTGGACTTCCTAGACATCAGCTTAGCAATACTATGCTTAGCTCAAGTTGATACTCAACCAAATTGATTTTTCATCAATTTTGATGTTCAACCAATTCTCAAAATTTCAATTTGCTTATATGAATGAAAAATGATATTTGATTGCAACATGTTTTCTCCTTGAGTGAAACACGTGATCCTTCATCAAGTGTATGGTAGAAGTATTATCCATCTACAAGATGAGAGGCTCTCTAGTGATTTCACCTAGTCTGTCGAAGAACTGTCTGAGCCATGTGATTTCGTTGGCCATCTTCATGGTTGCAACATCTTCTACTTCGTAGGATGACTAAGCTATGATGGTCTACTTCTTGCTAACTCAGAGAATTGTTGCACTTGCTACAATGGTGCACCCTCCTGAGACACTTTTGCAGTCGTCTATGAGTGATGCCCAACTTGCATTGTTGTAGGAGTGCATCTGAAATCCAGCATCACGAGAGTACCACAGGCTGAAACCTTTTTTGAAGGTAGTGTGAAATTCGTTTGACAATCTTCTAGTGTCTTAAGCTTGAATTCGTGCTGACCTGGCTCATCCTAAACATGGCATAAGAAATGTTAGGGCACGTGTTATTTGCTAGATACATAAGTGATTCAAATAGCCTCTTGTAAGGCATGTGTTGCATGACCTCCTTTTCTTCGTTAGTCTTTGGCAATCTTTGTTTGTCAGAATTGTTCTTGCAAGCATTGGGGTGTTTGCCCCTTTGCAATATGTCATCTTGTAATCATCTAGGATTTTCTGGATGTGTCTGGACTAATGAAGGTATATCTTTTCTTCATCATAATCACGGTTGATTTGCAAGCCTAGATAACATCTGGCTTCTCCTAGGTATGTTATCTCAAAATGTTTCAAGATGTCGCTCTTCACTTTTGCAAAGTATCAGTGTGTCATCAATGTACACAGTAACAATGATGATCTCCCCATCTGTGATCCTTATATAAACATTGAAATCGGCCATCAGTGGCTTGTACCATTGTCATGCGGATTGCACACTTTCGTGCATTCGGTAGGCATAGGTAGGAAGTGATTCGCAGATATAACCTAGAGGTTGGTCCATGTAGACTTCTTCGTCTAATTTGCCATGCAAGAATGATGTCTTTCATCGACTATGTGAATCCTGAGATCATAAGTGACTGCATATGCAAATAGTAGATGCAAGGATGCATGCTTCATGATAGGAGAGAAGGTCTTAGTGTAGTTGATTCCATACTTCTAAGAAAATCCCTTCGCTACAAGTCTGGCTTTGTACTTCAAAATATTTCTATTCGGTCCATACTTTAGCTTGTATATCCATTTGCATTGCACTATCTTTCACTTGTCTAGTACTCACTGTAGTGTCCATACCTCATTCTTCTTCATGGATTCAATCTCCTCGTTGATGGCTTGAATCCATTTGTCCTTGTCTGGACTGTAGATAGCTTTCTCGAATGTTTGTGGTTCGCCACTGAATCTATAGAACTCTTTGAATGTTGAAGCCGAGCTGTCTGACACAAATTTGGCTGACACTCTTTGTTATTTTGTTGATCTCCTAGGAGATTCTTCAGGTACTGCAATGTCCTTGTCTTTTTCTCTTTGGCTAGATCCGGAACCATCTCGGTTTATAGGCATTCTAGTTGCAGGTAGACTTGCGCTCCTTTCTTTGTCTAATTCGTTGCTTAGTTGATGTGGGGTTCGAATATCTTCGTCTGAGTGTTTGGGTTCTACTCCCTCTTTTATGGTTGGCAGGTCATAGTAATACTTTTCTAAGACTTCGTAACTGGTTGAATCATCCTCGGCCATTGTTTTGCTTTCATCAAACTTGACATCTTTGACTATCTTCACGTGATTCATCTTTGGCATGTAGACTCTATAGTATGACGAATGCTCGTCATAGACGAGGTATCCTTGTTCGGCTTTTTCATTGAGCTTCTTTTAAAGCCTGTCTAGAATATGTGCATAAGCTGCATAGCCAAAGATTTGAATGTGCATCAAATTGGGCTTTCTACCCCACCATAGTTCATGTGGTGTCATGTGAGGAACACCAGATTTGGACCTATCCTGTTCTGGATGTAGAATGTGGGAAGTTGTAGCTACTGCTTTAGTCCATAACACTCTTGGTGTCTTCGAGTAGGCCATCATGTGCACCCTACGACTTCCATCAGTGTCTTTTCTTTCTTTTAGCAACACCATTGTATGGTGGTGTATAGGATGCAACCCTTCTATGAAGGATTCCTCGATAGTTACAAAAGTCAGCGAAGCGGTTCGAGATGTATTCTCCATCACGATCAATTTTGATCTGCTTCACTTTGCTTCATGTGCAACCTTCTACCTAGTTCACGTATTGTGTGAACTTCTCAAGTGCCTCTGATTTGTTGTGTATGAAGTAGACTCTGGCGAACTTGCTATAGTCGTCAATGAGGGTGATGCAGTATTTCTAGCCTCCTACTGAGATCACGTTGAAAGGTCCAAAAATGTTTGTTATTCTTGCAACTGAGAGCAAGTCTTGCTATAGTGTGAGTATGAATAGAACATCGTCTAATCGTCGGTCTTTGTCATTTCTGTTGAGCCCTAGTGAACCAATGCCATTCACTTGATGTCTTGATCCATCTCCAAGAAGTATATATCAGGATGGATCTGTATTCGGAAGTCAGACATTATTCGTGTCAATGTAACAAAGTAAGAGGTTTCTCTTGAATCAAGGATGACCTCTTGTTTATCAGATGTCGAGGCTGCACACACATCTATACATAGATAGGTTGTCAATTTTTCATTGTTCGACCTTTCTTCGCCCATCTTCGAGCTTTGCATTGAGGTTGTTTGTTCCTCGAATTCTAGTAAGATAAACTGTTGTTGTTCTTCCATTTGTCTTGAGGTTGTTTGTTCCTCAGATTCTGGTAGCAGTCCATGGCTGCATGACCTTTCTTGTGGCAATGAATGCATTTGATCTTCGAGTTCAGCTAACATGAATCGATTGTATGTCCTATGCATTTTCATCTCATGCACATCTTCTTTTTCATTGTCATGTTGTCTCAAAATTTGTTCTTTCATCTACCTTTTGTGGGGCCTTTTGTCCACTAGTCTTGATCATGCCTTTGTTCTAACTCCCTCTAAGGCTTGAACTGCTTCTTTAGCTTCTCTTTATTGTTGTAGAGAGCTTGATCAGAGTTGTCCTTATGATCAAGGTGCTCACGGGCTTTGACTTCTTCTCAAATCTTGATCACTATCTTTTTTAGGGTCATCTCTGGATCTTTTGCTAGCAATGTTTGAGTCATCTGGAAAGATCTTGGTAAAGCTCATAGCAAGTAGGTGAGCTGCTTCTCAATTGATACTACATTGTTTGTTCCGACGTTGTGTAATGAAAGAAACATATCCTTCATCTTTCTAATAAAAGATGTAAGGTGTTTGTCATTCCATCCTAGGTTCGTCAGCTGGTCTTTGAGAAGCATTATTTGGCTTGCACTATGATTAATATCAACAATGAGTACAATTGCTTGAAATAATAACTTGAGCTTCTTGAGTGTGATAACGCTGGCTACTGAAAACTCAAAAAATAGAAGAAGTTTATTATGTTAATTAACTTCCTATCCACAGTTTATTTGTCTATTACAAAATATCTTCTACTTGCTAAATATCTAATAAGCAGTAAATGTTATCTGTCTAACGAGCCTGAGATCCTTGAGCAGTGGAATGAATAGGACCAACATAATCCAATCCCCATTTTTCAAATGGTGCTTGCGATAAAACCGGATGTAAGGGTTTATAATTCTGTCAAGTAGGTCGTCATGCTCGCTGGCAGACATCACATGTCTGAATAAAATTTTCTTGTCCTTATGAAACGTAGGCCACCAACAACCGGATTGCAAAAGTTTGCGAACAGTAATATCTGTAGAGAAGTGTCCTCCACCCATGCCATCATGTGAAAACATGATTAGATCTGGTACTTCATGCGGTAAAACACATCTTCATAAAATATTATCTGATCCACGACGATACAATTGTCCTGCAATTAATTGATAAGGTTGAGCCTTATGAATCAATTGTCTTTTCTGTACTTTTGTCAAAGAGTCATTCGATTGTCCTAGCATCAGGTACTCAACAATATATGCCGCCCACTCAGGTACTGCTTCAACATAGAACAACGCAACATCTGGCAGTTCATCATCCACTTCAGTATTAACTGGTGCGGATTCAATTCGTGAAATGTGATCGGCTAGATAATGTTGCTTCCCCTTTCTGACCACAATCCGAAAGTCAAATTTAGTCAATAATAATAACCATCTTGCAATACGTCCAATATTACACGTCTTATTTACCAAGTAAAGTAACGGTTGATGATCCGTATAAAATACAAAGTGCATTTTCATGAGATATTGACAAAATTTCTGAACCAAAAAAATCATGGCTAGCGCTTCACGTTCTGTTGTTGAATAATTCTTCTCTGGATCTGTAAGTTGTCTGCTTGCAAATTGTATAGGATAATCCTTCTTATAGTCACCTGGCTGCGTCAAAACTGATCCAATGGCATATTTTGAGGCGTCCGTATGGACATGAAACTCTAATGTCCAATCTGGAGAACGTAGTATTGGTGCTGAAGATAATGCTTTTTTTAACTTTTCAAAGGCTTCTAACGCCTCTATTGTCCAAATAGGAACAATAGCTAATTTGTATATAGGTCGTGCTAAATCCGCAAAGAAGATAATAAAAATTCGATAGTAGTTCGCATGACCCATAAAGGCATAAACCCCTCGAATTGTTGCTGGCGGTGGCAATTCCACAATAACTTTGATTTTAGAATAATCGGTGGCAATACCATGTCTTGATATCACATGTCCAAGCACCACTCCGTGAGAAACCCATATCTAGTATTTTTCTGGATTTAGAGAAATCTGATATTTGTGGCATCTTTCAAAGACTTTCTCCAATAGATCCAGGTGGTCTGTATCTGTACTATGAACTCCCAAGTCGTCCAAGTAAATTTCAAGGAATTTTTGCAGATAATCTTTAAAGGCAAATTGCATTACTCTTTGGAATGAACTTGGTGCATTATAGAGTCCAAACGGCATTACTTTGTAAGCATAGGTGCCCCATTCTGTTGCAAAAGCAGTTTTGTGGCGATCGGCAGATGCAATCTTAACCTGGTTGTAATCACTAAATCCATCCAGGAAACTATAAGCTTCCACTCCAACAAGGCGATCCAAAATGCTTTCAGTAAAAGGTAACGGAAAGTGATCCTTCCGTGTCACTTTATTCAATGCTTTGAGATTCACATAGATTCGCAATTTCCCATTTTTCTTAGGAACAATGACAATGGGTGAAATCCATTCGGTATGCTCGATCTCATAAATGAAATTGGTGTCAAGCAATCTCTGAAGTTCTTTCTTTATCAGCATCTAGTAGTTGACCACCATTTGTGTATGTATGTTGAGACATTACGCTCTGCCATTGAATTCCAATCTTATTATTGAAATTTTACAGTAATATCACTTTGGCGAGAATATTGATTATAGGCGACATGAGTAAGGAATCTAAAAGTGCCCCTGCTCCACGAATGGAACAACAAATCCCTAGGATCGATGCACTGAAACACAATAGAGGATCCGACCCAATCGGATTCCTCCAGGATTTTGAAAATGCCTATAAATTCTATGGTGATTGTGAAAATTGTCAACATTTCCTAGCTAGTTTGAGGCCTAAAATGGCAATTTTTGTACATAGTTTTGGATCTAACCTTTCACACGTGTGAAAGCAGCCTAGATACTTTCATTTTAGTATATATAACATATTGAAGAAGTCTCAAACCTCAAGACCTTCGAAATGACACCAAAATTATGTTATTTGGACATATAGGCCAAAATTGGCTATTTTAGGCTACTGGTGCCCTAAAATTGGGTCCTAAGTTCCAGAGAGCGGAGAAAGAGTCATCTCTCTCACCTATATTAGGCTGAAACTCGTGGAGAACAGGTTGGAGAAACTTATTGTATTGTTGAGAGAGATCAATAGATCATTATCACAGTTTCTTCCTCCATTGAGAGCATTGCTTTGTGTATTGTCTTCAAGCTTTTGTGTATGATCTTAAGAGGTTTCCAAAAGTGGTAGGCTACTATTGTGGGGCTGGTATGCTGTTGCTTTTGGCTGCCATCAGCACCTTTTATTAGTTTCTTTTGTCTCTTTAATGCTTTGTCAAGTTCATGTGTATCAAAGATAGCATTAGGATACTTTGCCATTTCTAGCTTTTGTAGCTTGTTGTGCAAAGATCTTAGCCAAGTAATTTGGGAGTTTGAATCCATTCAAGATCCACTTTTTTCACATGGTATCAGAGCTAGTTGTCTGCTATTTTTAGTAAGGTCTCCATTTATGGTGATATTTGGATGTTTGATCAAGTTCTAGCATGATTATGCAATGCATCGTTGATCAAATCTTACTAACCTTTGTTTTGTGAGTTGAACTTGTGGATCAAAAGCATATTTCAGGTCTATTGAAGATCAAAGGCTGAGAAGAAGCTATTTTGGATCATATCATAACACCTAATCATTTGTTTATTGTGAGGCTTGTGCATATTCAATACTAACAATGTTTCTGTTCAATGTATTGTTGACAATCTCCACTTTTGTGGATAAACACTCTCCTTTGTGGATGAACACTCTCCTTAAGTGGATGAACCTTTTTCTTAAGTGGATGATAAATACTCTTTGAGTGATTTTGTATTTCTCCAAAAGGCTGAGCAAAGCTCCCACTTGGATGAAAGATTCCTTTTGGGTGAACAAATTGTCAACAATCTTTTGCATAAATTTTGGTGTACTTTGTTGAGCATGTAAGTAGCTCTCCTTATGTAGTTTGATTGGAGAATTTGCTGGAAGGTTTTAACCATTATGCAAATGTGTTTTCAGGTTCTTAACAGGTTGAGGAACATTCTCATGTGAAGTGATCTTAGATCTACATCTAAACACCAAGATTTGACAAGCTAGTCTTGTGATTCACTAAGTGTGCTCTTTCATTCACCTCTAAAGCTTGTATCTATCATTTGCTAAAGTTTGTAAACTTTTAGAAGTGTGGTTTACATGTGGCTTTACAGGTTGAATTAATATCTTAGTGTGTTGATCAAGTTTGTTTAATTCTAGGTATTCTTGGCAGCCTAGACTTGTGTATTTTCTACAAATGCAAGTAACTCTTCACATCATAACCTAATTTGGTCACTTGCTGGAAAGTTTGAGAGCTTAAAAAAAGAGTGTGTTTAGGCTGGTTTGAGTTTGTAATCCATTATTAGTGTGTGCAAAGTGTTGCATGTGTTTCAATCTTCCTTTCTATGCTTGGAAACCAGCCAGGTTCAAGATAGAAGTGTTTTACATCGTCAATGTCTTGCAGTTGTTTCTAGAATTCATCTTGGAGTTTGATTTGCTCAGTAAGAGTAGAATAGACCAATTGAGTGGAGTTCTCACTAGGTAAGACAGCTGGATCATCAGGTTGTCTATCTATTTTTTGGCTAGCTACTCTTTGAGCTCTAGTCATGAACATAGCATGTAAGGTCTCGACCTGAACTGAACAAACTGGGACAGAAGGTTTAGATCAATTTGGGCAGTCTTTCGTATGGTTCTCGATTCCATAGCTATCACATAGGTGTGGAAATTTGAGCTTGTCAGGACAACGGATGCTAGGGTGTCAGCCAACACAAACAAAACAACCCCTCAAGGTAGGCATGGGTTGTGCCGCATAACTTACTTGTGGAGTGGCATAGTATGGCTGGTTTGGATCATAAGTGACAATGTTGTCATCATATTGGTATGTCAGTAGGGTCTTATCAACCATATCTTTAAGCACCTTTTGGAAATCAACTGTAAGCTTATCCATTTGGGCTTGCTTAGTTTCTTACAAATATCCATATGATGTAACAAATCAGTGGAATTAGAGCTAGAGGTGGGCTTAGGGTATGAACCAATTTTAACGGGAGCTTTCCCTTTGCGATCATGATAATCATACTCATCATTGGATCCTTCATCCTCTTCTCTAATGGTGTCATCTATTACTTCCTTCAATTGGTCATATGAGTCAGCTGATTTAAGTTCTCGTCAGATAGATTTAGATAAACCTACCAAAAAGAGTTTAATAGTCATTTTTTTCTGTTATTTTCTCATCAACACATTCAACTTTGAGGCACTTAAAGTGCTCAATGTAGGCGCGTACAGATTTGTCCCTTCTCATCTTGATATCAGATAGCTAAATGAAAGGGCTTTGGGTCAATTTGGAAGGTTTGAATCATTTGGTCAGGGTGGCGGTAAGGGTTTCCCAAGAAACTATATCAGGTTCTTCAAGATTAACATACTATTCCTTAGTGTCCCTGAGTAATATAATAGGAAAAAGACATAAATTTTCATTCTCATAAGTATCACTGTGAAAAAAGTGGATCTTGAATGGATCCAAACTCCCAAAATACTTGGCTAAGATCTTTGCACAACAAGCTACAAAAGCTAGAAATGGCAAAGCATCCTAATGCTACCTTTGATACACATGAGCTTGACAAAGCATTCAAGAGACAAAAGAAACTAATAAAAGGTACTAATGGCAGCCAAAAACAACAGCATACCAGCCCTACAACAGCAGCCTACCACTTTTGGAAACCTCTTAAGATCATACACAAAAGCTTGAAGACAATACACAAAGCAATGCTCTCAATGGAGGAAGAAACTATGACAATGATCTATTGATCTCTCTCAACAATACAATAAGTTTCTCCAACCTGTTCTCCAAAAATTTCAGCCTAATATAGGTGAGAGAGATGACTCTCTCTCCTCTCTCTAGAACCTAGGACCCAATTTTAGGGCAACAGTAGCCTAAAATAGCCAATTTTGGCCTATATGTCCAAATAACATGATTTTGGTGTCATTTCAAAGGTCTTGAAGTTTGAGACTTCTTCAATATGAAATATATACTAAAATGAAAGTATCTAGGCCTCTTTCACACGTGTTAGAGGTTAGATCCAAAACTATGTACAAAAATTGCCAATTTAGGCCTCAAACTAGCTAGGAAATGTTGACAATTTTCACACTCTCTCTTCAACTTAACTTGCTAGTTTTACAACACTACTTCGCTCCAACGTAAGAATGATCTCCATCATGATAATAGATCTCTTCTCAAGTTTTCTAATATGTACAATATGAAGTACAATGTAATTGATATAGATAATAGTGTCCATATAGGATGCTTCACTATTTCTTACATCAATTTTACATAGAATGGTGAACAAGATATATGTAAAAGAACATAGAATCATAATGAAAGGATTCCTCTATGTATCCACCTTTGAATTCTCTGTAAAACAGCAACAAACAAGTTGTAA
This sequence comes from Diphasiastrum complanatum, assembly GCA_029204225.1. Classification (NCBI taxonomy): domain Eukaryota; kingdom Viridiplantae; phylum Streptophyta; class Lycopodiopsida; order Lycopodiales; family Lycopodiaceae; genus Diphasiastrum; species Diphasiastrum complanatum. The sequence goes on from CM055103.1 coordinate 3,861,921, forward strand.
ATGAGATTAACCAACAAGTGTTTGCATGCCTCCTCCACATTCCACTATGCCCATAGTGAATCCACCATGTATCTCCATGAATGAACCTCCATCACCACCTTGCCTTTGTAGATCTCCAATCCATGAAAGCCTTTGAGTGAATGAATGCCAAAATGATGTGTTCTCTGCTCCATTTGAATGAGCAAAACCTGAACTTGAAATACTTGAAGTATCTCCACAAGATTTGCATACAACCCTTGATCCTACATTGTCAACAATTTGCCAATTTGCCAACACTAGGATGCTAAATCTTGAACTTTGCTCAAAAGTAAACATATTGACCACTTCAATATCTTTCAAGATTTGAATGAATGCATGTACTTGATCATAAGAACAAGCAATGATAACTATTCCATCTCCACGATCCAAAGGATGCAAAACTATGGAACTAGTTTCATTGAATTTGGCAATTCCAACACATTGACATGACAATGTTCATACATGAGATTAAACAAGTAAGGTAGAGCAAAAGGACACTTAGTTGCTGCTCCAAGAACCTTACGTGAACCTTCAAGAACCTATAAAAATAGATCCAAAATGCTTTTCCCATGTGGCCCCCTTTGATGTTTTTGACTAGCTTCCAATTGCTACTTGCCTCTTGGTGTCGATGAAGCACTTCAAGATCAACATCTTGATCTTCCAATAAAACATCAAGGACTTTTCATTTATAAACATCTTCATATATGAACCTCTGAAGATACTCCCTCTCAAACACATGATTAACATCCCACAAGATCTCATCATTGCTTGATTTCAACCTTTGACTATAGGTAGTGAAAACAATGTCACCATCATAAAGCAAAAGATAGATTACTATAGTTCTATCCAACATGAAGCAGAGTAGATGAAGTTGAGTAGCAAACATAATCAAACCAGCCCATTTGAGCTCAAACCAAACCTCAATGAGCTCACCAATGAGATCTTTCTTGCCTTGAAGAAATTGCCACTTGAGTTGCTCCATGTAGTCTTCTTCATCCAACCTTTTGCCATCTTGATCATGCATGAACACTCCTCTACAATCATAGCATCCTTTGAGTTGATGAAGAGATTTAAGATCCATGCCTTGGATCTTCCCAAGAGTCACTCTTCCTTCGCCCTTTCCTTCACAAGACTCCCTCTTAATGATCACACCACAAAAGTTAGCAATCTCCCTCTTGATAGTTGCATCATAAGAAATGAAAGAATCTCGAACATTAGAAGCCATGAAAAGAACACATAGTACCTTCAACATAAGAATGACTAAAGTACTTTTTCTTGTCAAACCTGGACTTCTAATCAATGATATAGGTAATGATAATGAATCCTCACTATCATTCACAAAAGCATCATTCAAGGTACATCCTACTTTGAACACTTCACATTCATCTCTCCCTTTTGACTTGAGATCTTCCTCACCAAGTCTCATGATAGAACCTTTTGATCTACTTTCTTTATGAATACATGTGGCACCACTTGTTGCACAAATGACTTTCTTGGACTCATCACATAAAGATGCAAAAGAACCTTTTTCTTCAAACATGCTCAAAGCACCATCTTTTTCCAAATGAGTAAATAAGTCATTAGCAACAACCATTTCCAAAGACAAGTTTTCATCACCTTTATTGATGAAGTTAGCTCTCTTCTTACCTTTTCCATTTTTACACTTGCCATGTAGTTCCATTGAAGAGCCACCAAGACTTGAAAATCTATGAGTAGAAGAGTTTAAACATGATACTAATTTAGCACCACATGACTCCATTTGACTAGTAGGTAGCACTAGTCCATCTTCAAGATCCAATGGATCCAGAACATTGATCATAGATTCACCAAATGTGGCCAAGTTAGCACAACAATAACTATCTCCAAGAAGCTCATTAGATCTCAACCTAGATCTAGCATAAGGAGGCTCTTTAGACTTTGCATAAGATATACCAATCTTATTGATGCTAGGAATTGACTTTTGAAAGTTGAGAGAACCACCAACATCCATTTCATTCCTCTTGTTAGACATAACAAATGCATCAGGCTTGTAAAGTCTACCTTGTCTATTGCCCCTAGAAATCAAGACATCTCCCTTAGTAATGAACCAAACATCCCCAAGAAACTTTGTCTTGTACCCTTTCTTTAACATTTGACCAACACTTAGCAAATTCCTTGAAAGTGAAGGAATGTAAAGAACACTGTCAAGCCTTGCATTCCTATTAATAGAAAGACAAATAGGAATTGAGCCAATACCTTTGATCATACACTCACCACCATTTGGCATGTAAACCACTTTCTTAGTTCCAACATAAGAGATCAAAGAAGTAAAGAACTCCTTGTGACTGGTCATGTGTGAACTAGATCCACTATCTATCCACCATGAATCCTTGTCACTTCCACTTGACATTAGACTTTAAGAACACATCATGAGAGAATCACAAGAATCTAGATCCTCATTAGAAGTACAAAAGCTTTTTTGCTTGCTACCTTCATTAATTTGCTTCTTATGACATTCATTTGCAAAATGACCATTTATCCCACAATAAAAGCACTTGAACTTTGACTTATCTTTCTTTCTAAAAGAAGTAGAAGAGGAGGGGGAAGAGTGATTATCATGATCCGAGTTACCACCTTTGGACCATTTCCCTTTGCCTTTACCTTTGCCTTTGACTTTGCCTTTTGTGAAAAAAGCCTCTTCACCTCCACCTTGCAAGGATGCACCATCAAGCTTTGATTGCAACTTATGTTCTTCAGCCAATAATATTTCTTGCAAGTCATCCACACTTGGCAAGACTCTTTGAATGGCAAAACTTTGCACAAGGTTAGCATGTTCATCTAGCAAACCATTCAACATAACTTGGACTATTTCACCATCTTTTATGCTTTCATCAATGCATGCTAGATCATCACTTAAGGACTTAACCCTCAAGACAAATGCATGAGCACTTTCTCCCTCTCTTTGTCTACTAGAAAATATTTGCCTCCTTAGGGTCAATACCCTAGATGTGGACTTTGATTCAAAGAGCTTCTTCAAGGCATTCCATGCCTCACTTGCACTTTGACTTTTACCAACTTCCTTGAGAAGTTCATTGGTAACATTCATTTTAGTGATATGACGAGCCCTTTTAGCCTTCTTATCAAACCTTTGTTGCTCTTGAACTATGGGTGGTCTCTCTTTAGTTCCTACAACTATGTCCATGAGTTCATTCAACTCAAGTAAAGACTCCATCCTCACTTTCCAAGTAGAGTAGTTTGATGAACTCAACCTATCATTAGTTTCTAACATGATCCCACCATTGGAAGCCATGTCTGGTAAGCCTACAAAATCAATGAATTGGCCGTTGACACCAATCCTTCCTCTTGCACCATTCGAGAAGTGGGAGATTGACTTTGTCAGTCCAATTAAACATGTCACCCGACATACGCAATGTCGATATATTCTAGTTGCAACGGATTATGCTACAAAGAACGTGGAAGTAGAGACAACAAAAAGAAATGATGCAAAAACTATCGCGACAGTACACAACCTGTATGAACCAATCCAGAAGATACAACGATAGAAGGCGCTGAAGTATGGGGTGACTTACTCCAGGCCAATGTCACTTTACCCTTCCGTGTGTTGTGGAAATGCACTGGGAAGTGGAGGCAAGAGTTAGGTACCGTGGACAAGACCCAAGACTTAGCTCTTGACCTTCCTGAAGTCACCTTACACCTTACAAACCCATTCAATGAGCAAGGGAACAGTAAACTTCCAACTACCAACACAAACTCACGAGTAGTATCTGCTATATTGGATGGGGGATCGAGAGTCAATATCATATGCATGTCCTTTATGAAAGAATAAGGACTACAAGACCACTTAAATAGGCCTAATTGTTATCTCCAAATGGCCGATCAAAGTATTGTTCGACCACAAGGTGTGATACCAAGCATATTGGTCAAAATCATCGGGTTGAAATTTACACTTGATCTGGTTGTTTTGGACATCGCTAACAATAACGCCTACTCTTATGAGCTCTTGCTTGGTCGCCCTTGGCTTTCTAATGCCCTTGTAGTATATGACTGGAATAAAGGATGAGTAACGTTAGCAATCGAGACTAGTCAGTGACTATCGATTATGTAGGAAAGATCAAGCCCACCACATGTGATAGATGATTGATCTTCCACTACCGAATCCCTATTAGAACCATACCGTAACACTCAAGAAATGGGGCACTATAATGATATCATCAAGTAGAGCCATAGTTTAGCAATGATTGATTGTGTTACCATAGAATATTGTTTCTTAAATACTGGTAGATCACGAAGAGGGGTCGAGTGAATCATCAATCACTTTGGATATACCTATCTTTAATGCTCAATGCATCAAAATTCTCTCGCACAATGATGAGTTGTTGAACGTTGCTTGGTTGTCGACTAATGAATCAGTTTTGTTGTATGTAGATGACGAAAGCGTTTTACAATCCCATCTGCCCCATGACTTGGAGGAAATTTCTAACACGAAAATTTAAGAATACATGGGAGCACTTCCACAACATCTTACTCCAAAATCTCCTAAGTCATTCAGACTAAGTATATAATATAATTAAAGATAAGTACTTTGTTTTGTTTTGTACTGTTTTGTTTTGTCTTGCTTTATCTAATGATGACATTGTATCATCTACATTTGGATATTCCTAATGATTTTGCACCTATACAGAGACGAGGAGACAACGGAGTTCCAATATCTACTGCTGATCATCCTCGTTATAGGGCAAAAGGAAAAAAAAAACTTGTATTTGTGGACTGACGAATCATTGTATCCTCAAGATCCTAGCACATTGACTCATCCCACATTCTTTTCAATAACAAATCTAGTAACATGGATATGCAATGGGCATACTGAATTATTAGCATATTGTTAGAGATTGCAAAACTATGGAAATCAGTTTTCAATGAAAAAAATTCACTTGTTAGAATGTGAATTACTACGCATATCCTCTTTTTATCAAAAAAGAGATTGTCATGTTCAAAAGACTTTAGAGAAAGATGAACAACTTAAAAGAAATAATGAATCATTATAGAAAAATAATGAATCATTATAGAAGATTAATGATTCATTACAAAAGACATCATTTGATATCAAATCAGAACTAGATCGAATGCAATCAATCTTACAATCAATTTGTATGGAAAACTTGCAATTACTGAAGGATGTGAAAAAGGCTAAGAAGGAGGCTAGGAGTAAGAAGCGAAAGCAAGAAATTTGCAAGGATATTAGAACCCTTTCAAAAGGAGGTTATCAAAATAGAAGAATTCGAACATTCAACTAAGCATACTCTGATTTGATTAGTGACATATGGTTTTATTTCTGCCACTATGTTGTTCTGCTAACTATCTGGCTTTTGTTTTGCAAATTTGCATTAGTAGCTCATCAGAATATAAAGGACAATGCATCAATTGGAATGTCGTTGGGCTCAATATTGACAAAAAATCCATTGAGTGTATCATGATGAACAATAGGAGTATTGAATTCAGCAAAACACATACATCAGATAAACAAATGTGTAGTAAAACTTTTAAACTTATGCATTCATCATCATCTGCTGCAACCAGATCGAGATGATCTATATTGTGACCACCCATTGAAGAAGAGTCATCAACAAATTTCACAATCGATGGACGAGGGAATCCCAGTTGGGCTTGGAATGAAATAAATTCCTCATCAGAAGGCAAACTTCGTCCATGAGCACTAATGTTTGCCATAGCCCAGGACAAACATTCCTCACCAGTTAGAATTCCCCCATCATCATCATAGTCAATGCCCGGCACCAAGTCTTCGGTTTCAAAATCAACAATGTTAGAGAACTTAGTAATGGTGCTTGACAATAGACAAAGCACCTCAACCTCACAACAATAAAAAAAACACATAAATCAGCCATTGTAATATACACATATTCATTTATATAATATTTTGGCAAATCAAAAAAGCATGTACATTAGCAATATTTTTCTCAGTATTGGCAGAGCCAATGAAAACACTCAAATATTCAGTCTTTTTATTAGGAGTATCAACCAATAAATGACTGATATCCTTTATGGGATGTTTAGTATTGGAGGATGAAGAAATTTCTGTATCAGAAATCGAAGTATCTGACTCTACTGGGATTTGTACCGAAAGGAAAAACACAAATCCGGTCTAATACTCTAGAAAATGACATTTTCGATTACAAATATTACATTCACTGGAATTCTTAAATTGATCAAAAATTTTAGTGTACATCTTGTCTAGCCACTGCTTATAATGTAGAAAAGTATGTACAAGATTAGTGAAATGCATAAACGACAAATTAGACGCAGAGAGTAGAGGGATACTGACTCTATGCGTTCAGTTATACCGAACTCAAAACTGGACAACAAACTCTCACGACTAGGATCAGAGGAGGAAGCCATTAGATAGTATCATTTTTGTGCGAAAGGGGAGTAACCAAAGATGAAGGGATAACAGTATGCACACACAAAAGTGATATGTACGAACAACATATCGCTCTTGTGCGCATAAAGAAAGAGGTTACAATAAGGGAACAAATAGGGTGCGCATAGAAGCGATATGTGACAAAAATAGATATAAAATACGTGCACAGAGAACCGACATGAGCGAAACCCGAGAAAGTAAAAAAAAAAAAATAGCTTTTCATGAATCGTGGAATCACAGACTTATGTTTCGTTTTCCAGCAAACTAACAGTTTGTTTGCAGGATTGTGAGCCTGTAAAGCCATTCCTGAGGATGGTTGGGTTCAGATTAAATGACTATTTGTGAAAAGTAGTTGTAATAGCCTGCAAAAGTAGGTTCTCTGGAAAATTTTGGCAGCATAACCTTTGTTTTTCATGCACAGTGAGGGCAAACCTACAAATCTTGTTTTGAAACCTTGCTTATGCTAGAAACTAGTAAATAAAAGCAATAGCAAACTGTAAACCGCTATTAAGGCAAGGTGATCTATAAAGAAATAGCAGATGCTTTGTGCCTTGCTGCTTCATGCATTTAAAGCTTGAAAAACTGAGAAAATAAATCACATAAATGTGCTGGAAAATCTGTGGGCAGCCATTCTCCCATAACACTCATAAACCTGCATTGAAAGCTTGAAATGGTGGGGAGTGTGGGCGTTGATCTATCCCCCACCTGACTCACTCTCTCTCTCTCTCTCTCTCTCTCTCTCTCTCGCGCGCGCGCGCGCGGATTCCTTATCTGCTGCTTGCTGCCTGAGCAGGATGAGAAGGTGTGGGTGGGTCGTGATGGGAGGCCCCAAATGGCTGATGGTAGGGCTCGAGGAGAGGTGTTTGGAAGGGGGGGGGGGGGGGGGGGGTAGGTGGCCCGAAACTCAAGTTATTTTTGAAAACTTGGTGGTAGGCATGCAAGTGGTAGGTAAGGTGGGGTTGGGAGAGGCCAATTTTTACATTTGAAGTCTTTTTTACTTGTGGATTTCTTTCTTGACATGGGTTTTTCAGTTTTCAAGAATTGATGATATATGAGCTAAAATTGTTTAAGGATTTTTGTTGCATTGGCACTTAAAATTTTCATTTTTTATTGCTTTGAGCCCATTTGCGGATTCATAGGTATCATTTGTTAATGAAAGCACGTATGGTCTAAAAATTAGTTTTTTGGTAGACATTGCTTAAACTATTATACCCGTAATAAATGTATTAACTAAACAAAATTATTTTTTAATTTTCAGTTGGCAAGCAAATGGATACTGATGAAATTTTGGAGGGGGGTGCTACTGATGGGAGAAATATGGAAATTCAGCTGGCCTCACCCGACTATGATGACACCCTAGACTCAGAAAAATTGTTGCAAACCTTAGGCAAGGCAGTTTTAGAACTTCATCAGAGCAATAAACAACGAGATAAACAAATGCAAAATCTATTTAATCAACTGCAAGCTATTAACTCTAACAACTTGGGCTACCAACCGGAAATATTCTCTGGCGATATAAAGTTTAAATGCCCAGAAGTTGTTGAAGACTGGATAAACCATTGGACAAGCTATTTTAGCTTGCACAACGTCGCAGAGGATAAACGAATATCATCAGTTCTATTGTTTATGGAAGGTGAAACCTCTCCTTGGTGGAGGGAACTTTCCACGAAACCGGTGACTTGGGTTGGATTCCTGACGGAATTCCGGAAAGCTTTTGTCACGATAGACGATTCCTAGCTGTATATTCGGTTTATCAACTATAAAATGGGCAGGCGAGAACTGGACGGTTATGTCCAAGAGTTCTTGGACTCTTTGGCTAAGGTGCCACTTTTTTATCGTAAGTTAGCACAGTGACAATTTATTGCCGGTCTGCTAGCTGTTGACTATCAAAATGAATGCAAACGAAATATTCTCAACTCATTGGAGGATGTTATCCATGTGGCAAAAGCCTATGATAGTACAGTTGTTGCATCACGAAAAAGCGTGCATGACCAAACGGCCCCGAAACCCAAACAAGAAAAATCCAACAGGCGTAAGAAGCAGTTTTTTGACGAGCTGGAAGCAGAAATGTACCAACAGCCACAGAAGAAGAAGAATAAGAAAAAACTGCTGGTCAAAGACAAAGCACGATTGGTGGCGCTTAAACAAAATCTGTGTTTCCTCTGCAATAAACTCGGGCACCGTGCCAAATAGTGCCCCAAACGGAAAGCAAAGTCGTCAAGTTTCATGACTGTGGATTTATTGACAAATAAATTGGAAGTCAATTTGTTGAATAATTGTGACTGTACTTATAACTTTAGTGCACGAGTCTTTCAAGCCTAATGAATTATTTCGTGTGAGAGCAATATTTTAGGGAAAGACGTGAATGTGCTATTTGATTCAGATAGTACTCACAATTTTTTGAATGCTCGACTTGTGCAGAAGCTCCGAGTGTCCACCATGGCCAGTGATCAACGTTGCGTGGTCCGTCTTGCCTCAGGGTCGGACACTGAGATTTGGGATGTCAAAGTCTCCCATTTAGAGCTTTGGATGCAGGACTATGTTGAGCAGTTGGATTTCCATGTCATGAATCTAGACCGGACTGATGTGATTTTGGGCTATGAATGGTTTTTTGGCAAATCAAACTCTTTAGAGATAGATTTTGAAAATCATTCTATGGTATTTAAAGATAAGTTTGATTAGATTGTCTCTATTTCTGGAGAGACCGATGTATTTTCATCAGCGATGATTTTTTCGGTTGAAATAATTGAGAAACTTCATGATTCCGAGTATGAACTCTTTCACTTGCTTTTCAAATCTCATATGCATTGTGATGTTGGGGATGTGAATGTGTTTTCATGCTTTAACACCGAAACTTTGCATTAGGAACAATAGCTTTTGCAAGATTTAAAGCAAGAGTTTAGTGAACTTTTTCCAAAGCAGCTACCTTATGGACTACCACCCGCTCAATCGGTGGATCATAAGATAGATCTTTTGCCCGATAGTCATCCTATCTTCAGACAACCATATCAGTTCAGTCAAGAAGAAGAGGAGAAAGTGGCTAGGCAGATCAAGGAGTATCTCAAGATGGGACACATTAGACCAAGTAAATCTCCATGGGGAGCACCTGTCCTTCTTAAAAGTAAGAAAGGGTTGGCTGATTCTGACGAATCCCCAAGATACTCGGACAGAGCAACTCAAGAGCACCTCTCACCTTAGACCGAGGAGGTCTTTGAGAAGACGAGACGAATGAAGACTGAGAGCCGAGTATGAGAGCCAAGAAATGCTAGTTAGTAATAACAAGCAATAACTATGTAAGCCTCATGGTGAATCCCGAAAGATGGAATGACCATGTAGGAACTAGTATCTCTAAGCAAATGTAATAAATGCAAGTAGACCCCTCTTAAAGAAAGTAGAGTGAGCCACCTTTTGATGGTGACCTCTAGTGGAGAGCAATATTCCACTTGTAATTTGTGAAATGTGAAAATTCCACTAGGATGCCACCTAAGGAGCTCTCTTGCTTATTTAAGAGACTCCCTCTTTGTGAAGAGGAGCTTTTTGCATTGTATCTACTCCACGCTTAATAAGAAGATTTCCCATGAGTTTGATGCTATACTAAGCTTTTTGATCATGATGGTTTTCTTGAGTGGTGCCCCTATAATCATGCCCTTCCATTCATATTGTGTGTGGTTTGGATTTAGAGTGGATTAGTTTTCTTGCTTTCCTAGTTGTGGATTAGATTTCATGTTTTCTTGTGGATTAATGTAGGTTGCAAGCATCCAAGAAATTTGTAGCCAATAATGTGGTATAGATCTTGCAAATTCATTAACGTTTTGGTTTCTTGAGTTTCTTGGAAAATTCAAGAACCAAGAAGATGGAGCTTCTTGATTCTTGAATGCTTGTAGGAATTAATTTTCTGTTTTTTATGAAGGTGACATGCTAGGCTAGTTTTCTGATCTTGCAAGTAGTTTAGTTTCCATTTTGCAATGATCCGTTCTAGCATTATGTTTTTAAGTGCCATAATAATGCCCAACCGTGTTTCGAGAAGAGCTGTTTTTGGGCATTCTTGGTGTGCTTGCATGGTAGAATGATTGCAAGTGATTTTAAGAGTTCAAGAGTGTTCGAAATCTGAGTATCCGTGACATGTTGAACCATACTACAACCCCGAGAATCTGCTGCCTGATTTGGGCATTGAACCAAATAGAAATGATCAAGAACATGCTCAGCTAACAACCAGAATGGAGGTAGCATAAGCTGTAACAAGAAGCAAACAAGCAAAACTAGTAGACAGACAGAGAAACCAGTCAACATTTGGCACCGTTGTTGCTTGAACTCCACACCTCATAAACCCACACCTGCTGCAATAGTGTTCTGATCTCTAGTCTATCTTGCAAACGAACTACCCTACCTGCAAAACGACCTGCAAGAAACAACAATCGCAGGCAAAACGACTTGCTTGCAAATCCGTCTGAAAACCAACTTGCTTGCACCTGAACCTGCAAACCAACCAGCAAGCCACAACAACTGCAAACCAAAATCCACACCCATCAACTACACTCCTTCAGCCGCTCCATCACACTCCATTTCTTTTATATCTCAGCCGACGCTTCCCTTCACATCTCAGCCGACGCTTCCCTTCATATCTCAACTGACGCTTCCCTCAACTGACGCTTCCCTTCACATCTCAACCGACATTTTTTTTTTTTGGGAATCTCGACTGAAGTGCTCGCTGAAATCTCTTCCGCAGTGCCCGCTCAGATCTCGACCGGAGCCGAAGTGTCCGTTGGAATCTTGACCGAAGTGCCTGCTCAAATCTTGACCGGAGCTGAAGTGTCCGCTGAAATCTCGACCAAAGTGCTCGCTAAAATCTTGGCCGAAGTGGCCGCTCAATATCGATTGGAGCCGAAGGCAGCGATCAAATCTCGACCGGAGGGATTCAAGCAGATCTCAACCGAAGCAATCACGTCAAAGTTCGACCGGAGCAATTAACATCCATCTCGACTGGACCATAACTTTCAAATGACACCTCTGATTGGCATTTCGACCGAACTACCATCTCTCCAAAGCCTTAGAGGCTGAAAAAAAAAAAAAAAAAGGCATGAACACCAAAAAAAACTCTCAAAAAATAAAACTCATACCAATAGAAAGCCCTGTTTATACTGAGTCTCCACCTTCACTTCCTTCAACACCCTAAAAAATCCAAAAACACCAAAAACTTTATAAAATCCAAAAACACCAGAAACACATGTCCAACACAAAAATGACACAACAGTACCCAATGGCCGACAATATAGATCCTGAAATACCAAAAGATTATCCATACGAGATCAAGTCCCCTATAGCTGAACAAATCAGACGTCATAGGTTCTACCGAATGCGGGCCCAAATACACGAGCCATTCACAAACCCATTCGAGGGACAAGAACCTGATAGAGCTGAGTCCTCAAGCGCACGACCAAAATTTTATGGTGCTGAACTCTCACAGGCCAGAACCAACCTTAATGGAGTCTCTGCTACCCACAATGCTCATCATGAGAGACATACACCCAAGCTAGATCTACCAAAGTTTGATGGTAGTTCAGACCCTCAAAGATTTTTGCAAATCTTTGAAAATGCATGTGATGTGTATGGCGAAACATCTCCCGATGCTATGGTCCAATTGTTTTCGATGACCATGAGCGCTAAAGCACATGATTGGTTTTTCAACCTTGATCGTGAAGATAAAACAGACTGGTCAATTTTGAAAGAGTCCTTTATCAAGCATTTTAAGCCCTTTCGCTTGATCGAGAGTCCTTTTGTCAAATTGAGTAACATCAAGATGGCAAAGGACAAATGTGTACGAGACTATATTGAGCGTTTCAAACGCCTCAAAAGTCAAGTCCAAGAACAGCCCTCTGAACATATGCTCATCATCTGGTTCTTAGTCAGCCTTCCAAGATGGATTAGACGCGAGCTTAAATCCAATAATAAATATATGGGCCTCAAGTTAGATATGTCAGATGCCATCAAGGAAGAAGACAAAAGATGCAAGATCGACAGCCAAGGTCACAAACCCAAAGTCGACAACAACAAGACTAAGAAGACAGATGGACAATCCAAAGCGACTCGATCAGAAGAAGTATCCCAGTCACGACGAAGATCCTTCAAAAAAAGAAAACACAAGCATTGGAAAATCAGTTTCCTTCTTCAACCGACCTCTTGCCATACTTCTGCGCCCATTCTCATGTCTATCGTCCACACCATCTACCGTTGTCACCACCACCCTTCCTTCCATCTATTTGTTTATCATCAGTTTACTGTTCTTCTGAGAAATTTCCAGTTTTTGATAGTCTTACTGAAGATTCCTATAGCTTGGTGCCCAGGAGAACCTAGTGTCTCTACCGAAGGTATTCTTTCCATGGATGATGTCGAAATGATGGATGAACATGTACTCCTATATCTAGATGCCCAACCTTACCCACCAAAATCAGTTCCTAAGGAGATCAAGACTCCAGGACCGTTGGCTCACGTCCAACTGACATCCAAGATATCCAAACACAAGCATACAGGCCCAAATCCAAAGTGTATACATGGGATGCGTATCCAGATGAAGTCTGAGATACAATCGATGACGATATAATAAGTGAGACAACAACACTACCCACTCAAAAACCACCAAAACCTCGGTTACAAAAAAACAAAATTATCAATACAAAATTAACCGAGCGTCAAAAACAGATGTGTGAGAAGCTTAAACAGCCGATAAAGCCCCTGTCTAAGGAGATAGAAACCAAACAATTAGACCAAACTTCCACGTCTGGTAGTGATCCAACAAAAATGATTCCCAAAGTTTCAGAAAACTTTGTGGAACCACCTTTTGATCTTCCATAGAAGCTCAAAGATTTTACACTGGATGACGTTGTTATCCAATTACCACAGCCACACCGAGAACCTTTACCAAGTTCCAGCTCCTTTGAAGGACCAACTAAAATGATGTCGTTAAACCTTAAAGATCTTGATGAGCAAATGGATCGACTAGTTCATGTTGGTGCACACCTTTCGTCCGAACAACTTTCTGATCTGGAAACTTTACTTCGCAAAGACAAGGATGTATTTGCATGGAACTATACAGAAATGAAAGGAATCCCACCTGAAGTAGTCGTTCATACGATTCCTTTGGAAGACAATGCTAAGCCTATTCGGGCTAAGCCTTACAAAATAAACCCCGTCTATCGCGAAAGAATCGATGAAGATATCAAGAAATTGCTGGATGTTGGCTTCATTTATGAGGTCCAACATACTGATTGGGTATCACCTATTGTGGTTGTCCCCAAGAAAAACAGCAAGCTTCGTATCTGTGTCGATCTCAAGAACCTTAATGTGGTTATGAAAAAAGACCATGTTTCCTTGTCTTTAATGACCCAAATCTTGAAGGAAATGATAGGAGCTGAAGCTTTCAGTTTCTTGGATGGATTCAGCAATTATTTCCTTGTTCAAATAGCCCCTGAAGATAAACATAAAATGGCCTTTGCCATAGAAAACGGGGTTTATGCTTATAACATTATGCCTTTTGGCTTATGCAACGCCCCTTCAACTTTCCAGAGGGCCATGCAACTGGCCTTCCAAGACCTGTTACATCGGATTGTCGAGATTTATCTTGACAATCTGGGTGTACATTCCTTAGCCGCTATGCACCTTGACGCACTAGAAAAAATCTTCATTCGTTGTCGTAGATTTGGAATCTCACTAAATCCTGATAAGTGCCAAATCTGGGTCACCCATGGGGTGGTACTCGGACATATAAGTTCCGAGGATGGTATTTCTACTGATCCTTCAAAAATCAAGGTTATAGTCAAAACCTACAAGGCACGTCTCGTTTATTTAGTTGTGGTAGATCCTCGATGGACCGAAGAACACATTAAAGCATTTGAGAAATTGAAAACAGCCCTTACCATGGTACCCATACTTCGCTCGTCAGATTATACAAAAGAATTTCATGTGCATACTGACGCAAGTAAGTAAGCCATTGGAGGTCTTCTTGCGCAACCGGGCGAGTATGGCAAGGATTTTCCAATACGTTTCTTGAGTAGGCAACTGGAGCCTATTGAAGTAAACTATACAACCATTGAGCGAGAAGCATTAGCAATGGTCTATGATGTACAACAACTAAGACATTATTTGCTAGGCCAGACCTTTGCATTCTACACCGACCATCAAGCCCTATTATATATCGTTAATAAATCCTGTAAAACAGGACGTATAGCTCGACGGCTGTTGATACTAGAGGAATTTAATTTTTGCGTAGTCGGTTGGAAATGGACCCAACATTTCATGGCCGATCACCTTTCCCGAATACCCAATGCCGAAAAAGCAACTGCACCAGTCAATAATGGTCTTCCTGATGCATGTCTTTTTCATATTGATGCTACACCCTTGTGGGCTGAAGAGATAACTCAGTTCCTGACAAAAGGTAGACTCAAAGAAGGCCTGAATATGGCGACAACTTTTTTTTTTTGTTTAAAACAGCACCCATTCAGTTAATAGAGGGACAACTTTACAAAAGGGGCATTGACGGTATCATTCGACGATGTGCTTATGGATCTGAGATACGACCGATCATATCTCGGGCTCATGAGGGCATTGGCGGCGGCCACTTTTCTACTGAAGCCACAGTTAAGATTATCCTACGAGCAGGATTCTGGTGGCCATCTTTATTTAAGGACACGTTTGCTATCATTAAAACGTGTGATGTCTGTCAACGAGCCAAGAAAAATAACAAAGCAAACTTCACGCCGCTGACTCCCATTATAGAAGGCAAAGCCTTCCATAAGTGGAAAATTGACTTTGTTGGACCAATCAGTCTAGCAGCGAAACATACCAAAGCTCGTTACATCCTCATAGCAACAGATTATGCCACTAAGTGGGTTGAGGCTCGAGCAACAAAGGATGCCAACGCAAAAAATGTTGCGCATTTTTTTTATGAAAATATTATTACATGTTTTGGCTGTCCTATAGAACTAGTTAGTGATCGCGGCACGCATTTTTTAAATGTTGTCATTCATAATTTACTACGCCATTATCTTGTCATCCACAGAAAGAGTGCACCGTACTATCCTAGATGTAATGGCTAGGCTGAATCAACTAACAAGACAATATGTAAAATTTTGAAAAAGATAGTTGAAACCAGTCGTTCTAATTGGAGAACGAAACTTTTTTCAGCTATCTGGGCTTACCGCACCACCCCAAAAAAAGCCACTGGGTGGGTTACTCCTTTTCACTTAGTATATGGTCAAGAGGCAGTAATGCCCATAGAATTCTTAGTCCCTTCGCTAAGAGTCATGGAAGCTTTTTCTAAAGATCTATGTGAAAAAACTACACTATGAGCAACAAGTCAAAACCAGGCTATTTACGTTAGCCCAGTTATGCAAGACAAAGACTTATATCTTACCATGCACAACTGGTTAACAAATGATGCCAAAAGGTCTGGCATGACCGTCACTTGCCCTTAAATAATCTAGAGTGAGCCACCTTTTGATGGTGACCTCTAGTGGAAGGGCAATTTCCACATGTAATTTCTAATTTGGTGGAATTGGCTCCACATGGGCAGCCCTCTTGCTTATTTAAGGGCCCCCCTCTCTTGTGAGGGAGCTTTGAATGTATTGTCAAGTTCTCTTGAGTAAATAAAGAAGATCTTCCACGAGTTCTTGATGATTGCTAAGCTCCTTGTTCATGGCAATGTTCTTGAGTGAAATTCCTATGAGCATGTTTTGATTTCTCTTCTGTTTGTGGATTAATTAGTTTTCTTGCTTACTCTCTTGCTTCTTAGTTGTGGATTAGATTTCATTTTTTGTTTATGGATTAATGTAGGAATCAGCATTCAAGTAAACTAAATAGGCTGGATTTGTGGTGTAGATCTTGCATATTCTCTTACATTCCAGTTCTTGATTGTTCTTGGGCATTCCAAGCATCAAGAAATGGGTGTTTCTTGATTCTTGTGCTGTTAGGAATCTAGTTTTCTTGTTTCTTGTTTCTTGTTGAGTAGTCTAATCTTGTTATTGTTTTGTTCCCTGATTTTAGTAGATAGATTGTAGAATTGCTCCATGATTCAAAACGCTGATCTACATTGAGCTAGGACTGGTTGCATGGCTTGTTTATGCATGTAGTTGAGTAACGAATCTGTCTCTCCCCACTGACAGGCTGGGGAATACTTGTTGTAATCTGAGAAAACGCTTCTGCTTGGAAATTGTTCTAATAAGAAGACCAAACCATAAAGAACCTTAACCTACAAAAGTAACAAGAAGAAGAAAGAACGGTAAGAAACCATGTTCACAGATTCAGTGGAACCTGTTAACAATACACACACACACACACACACACACACACATACATACATATATATATATACATACATACATACATACATACATACATATATACATACATACATATATATATATATATATATATATATATATATATATATATATATATATATATATATATATATATATATATATATATATATATATATATATATATATATATATATATATATATATATATATATATATATATATATATATATATACACACACATGTATACACACACACACATATATATACACCATAGACCCAGTGGTACCAGGATTCACCGATCTCGGTACCGCAGATCCACTGTGGTATCGCGGATCCATACTGATCCGCGGTACCCAAAAAAAAAAACAATTGTGAATATAACACAAGAATTTTTTTTATTTTTTATTATGGTGTCGCCCTGGTACCGCGGATTTTTGGGCGGCACCATAATTGCGGTACCACCATTATGATACCGTGGTACCATAATGGCGGTACCACGTGCCACTATGATATATATCTATATATCTAGCAAATTAGATTATCTCAACTTAAGTTTTTTTAATAAGAGGTCTCCTACTATCAAGTAAGAGGTGGAACTCAAATCATTATATATTGGGGTTTGCTCAATTGCAAGAGGTGGCCAAAATAATATGATATTGGGTTCAACAGCTCATGGCTATAGAAAGAAGCCTCCTCCACGAGTTCCAAAGCATGTATTATGTACCGAAATGTTGTTGCTCTTTGAATTGAAGATTATTCTACTTGCATTTTCTTCCATGCTCCATCTTCATGCATTTTTGTTTGGATACTGATGTATGAATGTGCTCGTTGATGCTTCTTTTCTTAAGGATTGGTTTGGGATTAGCATCAGGTAGATGTGCAGGACTAGAAAATTGATCTATCATTCCACTTATTTCTAATGTTTCCTGGTTTATGGCTCCCTGAGGAGTTTTTGTTACAAGTGTTGAGTGACAATTGTAGCAAGCACTCTATAGGATTCCCAGTTGCTTAGTTAGAAGTTGTGTTGGTATTCTGTGATTTCAGTAGGAGTAGAATCAAATAAATTCTCTATTTTCTGTGTAGATTAGATTAATAATAATATGAACTATAAAAACAAAAAAAGAACTGAAGCATTATGTAGAACCGTAGGAAAACAAGCCCTAACAGATCTAATAACAAAGATGACCTTCCATTGTCAATTAAGGATTGAAATCAGGTCATAGTTGTGTCTTTGCCAAGCAGGTACAACACCATTATACTACCATTACACTGAAGACAGAACGAATAAGAAGCCATCTATGGCTGAGCCCATTGTAGATCTGATTCTGTATTAAACAGTAGTTGCTTGAATACCCGTAGAATATCCGAGTCTCAGCTAGCAGAATCGCTGTCAAATAGCTGCTAATAGAGGAAGAAGAAGACGCTAATAGAGATGCAGAGTTAGTAAATACATCTGCTAACAGTGTGTTGGTCACCGAGTGGATCATGGCTAGTACTCATGACATTGCATCACCTCATATTCAGGTATCACACAAAACATACTTTCTTAGCTATTGAAATGTATTGTCCTACTTATGACTGATTCTACTTACACCTTGAGGCTTAAAACAATGATGACAAAACGTTTTTAGTTCTTTTGGACCAGAAATAAATATTAGACACAAACTATACTGTTACTGATTCTACTTGAATTATAGACTTGATTCACGCTAAGTCTATACAACATTAGAGTTCCAAACATTTTTTTACATTTTTGACATTGTGAAAAGACTATGTGGTTGCCCTTATATTAATCAGTATGGCTAACGTCCTGATATGGTATTTTGGGGCAGAGTGTATTGCTATAAAAACATTATTGGCAGGGAAGATTGGACTAAATGTTATTCTATGCTATTCAAGTCGTCATGTACTGAATCTTGTTTTGGACATGTGTAACAACTGATGCTCAATTACGACACTTGTCTTCCCCACATACTAACTCATGCGGTTTTGTGTTGTGGGATGGTGGTAAGTATCAGTTGAGTGTCTTAAAATCTGCTTCACTTAATAATACCTTGAACTGTAAGATTTCATGTAGTTATGTGATAATTTGTTATGCTATAAAAGAAAAGAGTTCAAAAGGTTTGGTCTTGACTTGTCAAGAGGGACTATGGGAAATGTTTTACTCTCACTCGACATCCTTTTGGTCAAGGTAGTACCTCACATTTACCTTAGTTTTATGACTAACTTAGGTTTGGTTTGATGTTTTAGTTCAAAGAATGGTTCCTTGATATTGTGCTCGATTATGGGAAACCTCTTCTCATCCTAACCACTTTATACAAACTATTATCTATTGTACCTCTCAAGCACTTGATCTTTGTGGAAAATTGGTTCTCCCTTGCATTCTTGGACTTGACAAAGACATCATACAATTCATCCTTGCTCTTTAGAAGATAGATCCAACAAAATCTACTAAGATCATCAATGAATGTTACATACATCTTAGCTCCACTATTGCTAATTGTAGTATATCCATGAATATCCGAATGTACAGGTTGAAAAGGCTTTGTAGATCTAGATGTAGATCTAGTATAAGGTAGTCTATGTGACTTAGACAAAGCACAAGACTCACAAACATGGTTGATGCCACTTAAGGTCCATCACAACCTTCTTCCTTGCCATTACCTCCAATGACTTGAAGTTGAGGTGTCCCATCCTTTTGTGCCAAACCTCTTGATAGAAATTTGCTCCCTTGCAACACATCCAACTTGGTTAGCAATAACACAAGCATCAAGTTTGAACAACTTCCCTTGCCTTTTACCTTTTCCAATCAAGACATCCTTCCTTTTGATCAAACAAGCATCTCTATCAAACTCCACCTTGAGGCCCTTACTTAGCATTTGACTCACACTAAGCAGATTCTTGGTGATAGATGGAATAAACAAGACATCCTCCAAATGAACATTCCTATTTGTAGAGAGAGAAATAGGAATTGTGCCAATCCCTTTGATTGCACACTCACCATCATTGGCCGTGTAGATCACCCTCTTGTCATCTCCATATGCCAACAAAGAAGTGAAGTACTCTTTGTGAAAGGTCATCCGTGAACTTGCTCCACTATCAATCCACCAAGAATCTAGATCTCCATCATTAGCAAGCACATGAACACATCACAAAAGCATCATCATTTGCATCTTGAACATTCAAACCATCCTCATCAAGAGTTAGATTACCTTGCTTGTCTCCTTGATCTCTCTTCTTCTTGTAGCACTCACTTGCAAAGTGTCCTTTGATGCCACAATAGAAGCACTTGAGCTTTGATCTATCCTTCTTTTTGCCACTTGAAGAAGCATCCACTTGATCTTGCCCTTTAGACCACTTACGTTTGGTTTTGCCCTTGAATTTGCCCTTTGTGAACATAGCATCATCTTGAAGTGTCGATGTAGATCCACCTCTTGCTTGAAGCCTATATTCCTCATTGATCAAGATCTCTTGAAGATCCATCAAACTTGGCAAAGTCTTTTGAATAGCAATACTTTGAAAAATGTTAGCATGAGCATCCAATAAGCCATTAAGAACTACTTGAATAAGCTCTCCTTCCTTAATGCTTTCATCAATGCAAGCCAACTCATCATTCAATGCTTTCATTCTCAAAACAAAAGTACTTGGACTTTCTTCATTCTTTTGCAAACAAGAAAAGATTTGCCTTCTTAGAGGTAACACTCTAGAAGTAGACTTGGATTCATAAATCTTCTTCAATGAATTCCAAGCTTCCAAAGATGATGTGCATTTACCAAATTTCTTGAGAAGTTCATTGGTAACATTCATCATTATCATGTGTAGAGCCTTTTTGGCCCTCTTGTCATACCTCAATTGATCTTGTTGTGTTGCTGGTCTCTCCTCCAAACCTACAACAATATCCAAAACATCATTCATCTCAAGAAGTGACTCCATCCTCACTTTCCACAATGAATAGTTACTTGAGGTAAGCCTATCATTGGCTTCCAACATGACTCCAATTGAGGTTGCCATGTAGCAATGGCCTGATCTTCTCTTTCAACCTACTTCACCTTTGAACAACAACAAATGCTTTCAAAAGAAATCACCAAGATTTGAAACTATCTCACAAATTCTCTTCTAGCACTTATCCAAGCAAATCAACAATAGAATCATGGAATCTTGATCAACCTATGATCTATCCTCAATCTAATGACTTTTGCCACTTCCTAAGAACACTGTTTTTGTAATATTGGGAGAATGTCTTGATTTTGGAACAAATTAAATTTTCTCGCTATCCTCTCTAGTACATGCTTGTGTGCTTGAACTTAAGTTTGAGCAAAGGAGTATGTGCTTGAACTTAAGTTCGAGCATAGGTGTGTGCCAAGTTTGTGTGATTGAACTTAATTTTGAACATAGGCCCTCATAAAAGACAAGAATGGGACTTGGGAATGTTCCAAAATTACTAAAACAGTGTTTAAGATTGAAACACACTCAAATGAAGTCCAGCAACCTCACTATCTAGAGATCCAATCAAAATTAGGGTTTTGACAAAATCACAAAAAATTGACTTTTCCAAATCTACATGCAAATGCTGAAAATTTGATATGCAATCTATAAGCCACCACTTAGGCTGATCCAATGATCCAAAAATAGGCCAAATCTAGTATGTGAATTCAAAAATCAAAATAGATCAAGTATATTGACCTATAAAGTGTTTTGATCTACAAAAGATCCAATCTACAAAAGCAAAAAATCCGATTTTGTTGTAGAATCCTCTCTAGCATGCTCTAGACTTGATATCTTCACCAAATCATTGATAGATCTGATTTCTTCCATAATAACCTGAAACACAAGTTCTGATACCATGTGAAAGATTTCAGATCCTTAAGATCCAATCTACTTGAATGATCTTTTGGTTAGAAAGAGAAATATACTACCAATCTCACCAATGTAGAAAAATCGGCATCTATACAGAAAATGAGATGCAAACACCAATAGAACTTGATCAAACTTGAATGAAATGATTATGTATTGTTGTTGTCCGTACAAAACCAGCAAGCTATTGTATTTCACACATGTGGATCCAAAAATAGCAAATATAGATCATTCTACACATAGAATTGCAAGCAATCACCAAGATAGTGCACCAATAGATAG
Source organism: Diphasiastrum complanatum (assembly GCA_029204225.1). NCBI lineage: Eukaryota > Viridiplantae > Streptophyta > Lycopodiopsida > Lycopodiales > Lycopodiaceae > Diphasiastrum > Diphasiastrum complanatum. Next base: position 3,883,825 of record CM055103.1, read on the forward strand.
TAGAACCCAAGAGAACCATGTATAAGCATGAAATGAGATAGAGAAGAGAGAAGAATACTCTCTCCACGAGTTGCATCCTTTTATAGCAGGTCCAAACCCTATTTGGCCACTTGGCTTTCCCTCCAAAATGCTAACCCTACTAATTTTGGGTCTAGATTCAATGTACCCAACTATTCAAATTGAATCTACTCAAACTCTCATTCTAACTTTCCCACACTTTCAAAAACTGTTTATTCGAATGAAATTTAGACTAATGAACTTTGAAAAGTCAACCTCTAAGTCTAAAACAAGTTTTGGCCTCAATATGCCAAATATGAAAATATTGCAAAATGTGATGAAACTAGTTGAATCTTTCACACTCGCTACCTACCCAAGTTTGTGGAATCTTTTGGAAGGCTTCGTAAATCTATAAACAATGGAAATTGCCTATGGGAATTGATGCCATCTACTACTTGTGACATGTTAATCTTTTCCATAGCAACTTGTAACAACATGCTTACCTCGACACACCAAGCTCTAAACCCATGGAGCCAAAACATACATGTTTCATAGAAGTCGTAAATCTCTTCACCTATAAGGGTATTATCATCCAAGACGGATGGCTTAGTTGGTTAGCTTTGTATTCAAAGTTTCTTTAGTCATTGGAGAGAAAAAAGAGAAAGGCCATTGTCCCATTTCACATAAAAGAATGAGATCCCCCATGTGACAAATGACTTGGCTTAAAAAATATTCACATGGGATAAGTGGAGATGCCACTAATAAATACTCGCTAGCATCTCATGCTCTAGGGCTCCTATTTTTAAAAAATCATTAAACTTCTAATAAGGCACCAAACATCCTTATGGTTCATATAGGATAGAGGAGAAGTTTGTGACAAAATGGGGGATGATGGAGGGGGCTAATCATTGCTTGAAAGAACCTTCAAAGTATAGGAAGGTAATGAGCATGATGTTTCAAAAATTGGAATCACAAAATCTTTGAAGTTCTTTTATATAAGCATACAAACCCTGTTATGAGTAATAGTCTTCAAAATAATTAAGAAGCTTTAAAAAATGCAAGCTTTAACTTAAAAGAGATTTCTCGAGCATTGGGGCTGATGCGCGGAATAAGTGTCACTCAACATCACTATCTACCACCCCTTGTATGAAAACACCCTAAGAGACAGGGGATTCAAGAGGCAACATACAAACTCGAAAGGACATTCAAACTTCTAACCATAGTAAGTGTGAACGGAACAAGCATACACGTGGCATGTTGTGGTAGGTCAAGGGTAGCCTGATTGCAAGCCATAGCAAGGGTCTCATAAAAACGTTTAATCTCAACCATCCATTGCAACTGCCAAGTCAAGTATTCTTCGTTCGTCCGACCCTTAGCTACCGTCTTGTAGTAGGTTTAGTGTCTCTGACTTTGCCAGGGTACTCAGCCTCCTCATGGAAAACCAGGGGTACCCAGCCTCCTCTTGAAAAACAAAATTTAGGTAGGCAATCCAATTAGGGTAGTGCGTCAGACGTGCTATTGGATCATATCTCTCTCTCTCTCTCTCTCTCTCTCTCTCTCTCTCTCTCTCTCTCTCTCTCTCTCCGTCTTCGGGTTATGTGTTTCAAAGAAGAGGTCTAGGACGAAAAAGCTTCGGCAGATTCAAGGGTTTACGACCATCGTTCATGCTCAAGGAACGGCTTCCATAACTTTTCTCTAGAAAATTTAGAAATCGGTTTGATGTATCTTGCAAAGCAGTCTTAACTCTTTCCAGCTGCTATATGATTGTCTGTTTTTCTCTAGAGCATTCATCAATTTTGTCAGAAAGAAACCGTTGTATTTTATGCTGTTAGGAAAACACAGATCTGCTTTTTGGCCATCGCCAGTATGGGCAAGGGACGCTTCTCAGACAAGCAGCCAACAAAACAGCGAGATGTTTGATCAGAGTTTGACAAAGAAGAAGATGACGATGCTGTTTTTTCCTGTTAGATTGTGTTCTTTGTAATGTGGTTTTAACTCTTTGCAGCCGTCTTATAATCGTGTCTTTGTATTCATCAGTTTTGTGAAGAGGAAAAATTGCGGACAGATCTGTAAAATAAACGCAGATCTGCAAAATAGTATCATACATTTGCACTTCCGGCATTCCCAGTATGACGAAGGGACGATTCACAGCAAAGCAGTTAACAGAACTGCGAGATGTTTTCGTACAGTTTGACAAAGATGGAGATGGCAGCATCACAGCGCTGGAGATGGGGTCACTTTTCCGATCCCTAGGGTTAACCCCAAGCGAGGAGCAATTGGAAGCAGTTATCCGCAAAGTTGATAGCAACAATAACGGCCTCATTGAGTTTTCTGAGTTTGTAAGCCTAATTGCACCTGAGCTAGCCAACCAGGTCATATACAGCCACGAGGAGCTTTCATCTTTGTTTAAAACCTTAGACAGGGATGGCAATGGATTTGTCACCCCTGTGGAGTTGGCGTCTGCTATGGCACGCCTTGGCCACCCCCTTTCTACCAGGGAACTTGCGGATATGTTTGGAGAGGCCGATGCAGACGGTGATGGAAGAATAAGTTTCGCTGAATTTGTCTCGGCGATGAATTCTGCAGCTTTTGAAAATACCCTATCAAACAGCTGAACTGGACCACCTCAAGAATCCACGTCCTTAATTGATTGCCAAGCAAGTCTTTATAAAGTAAAGCTCAATTAAGAATCTGTTAATCATGGAGATGCTCAAGTTTCTCGAGTTTCCAGTAAGTTGATCTCTTCAATATTGCTGCGAGGATCTGTTGAGATGTGTGATGTGAGTCTTCTATCATACCTGTTCTGTTCCTGTTAGGAAAACTTTATGCAAGCTTCTGTTCTTGCTATAGCTATAATGTCATTAAAATCTTTGGAGCTCTTGAATACTTTATCCTTCTCTCTTGCACATTGTCCTTTAAATGATTTAGTGTCTTTCTTGTTACCCACCACAATCTAATTGAGTGCATTTCTTCAATCTGTTGGAAGATGACAAAAGTTGTCCATCAGACCGGGGTGAGTTGGGTAGAGTTGTTTACTGCGGCCAGGAAGGGGCAGGCTCAAACCCCGACTATTTCGTAGTGACATCTAAAGAGCTTTCAAAAACCTAAGGAAATGGCTTGATCAAATGAAAATAGTTTTTATATCTGCTATTCGTCAAAATACAGGTTAGATAAACTATGTATATATATAAGCTTATCAAGAGGATTATTCTTAAGAATGTGAGCAAGAACTCGGTCAAGGAATGAATCTAAAAACTTGTGTAAGGTCAATTTGTCTCAGAATCAGATTATTGAGTTCTATGAGCCAACTTTGGAACTCATGCACAAAAGAAACAACAAGATACACTCACCATGAGCAAAACAAACGTCAATAGAAGGAATGATAATAACAAAGAGATGCAAGAGATAAAGGTGCTTGACCTACAAGAGCACCATATTTATAATTGAGTTAGAGTCTCTCATATGTCCAAAAATGAAACCCTAATCATCTATTGGTAACATGCTCTAATTTTCATAAAAGTATGAACTCAACTTAAACTAGTAGTAGAACTCACCATAGCACTAACTCTCAGTAGAAATAGAATGATTCTCCATGTTGGTACATCTGTTTATAGTAAAATGTGTCATTTGCCAAAATTTGCCCTAAAATAGTAGTTTCTAGGTACTTCATCAAAAACCTAGATTTTCATGACTAGATGCAATGTATTTCATCTAACCAATAGAAATGGGTCCAAATCCGACCTTATCAAAATAGTAAAGACACTATTCTTAGTCCTTATTGATTGCGATCCTAAAACATAAATTTATCATTTTGCACAAACTTCTGTGTGAGGATCATCAAGCCCATAAAATAAAATAAAACTGGTTAGTTCTCATGCTTTTAACATATTTTTGTACTTTCCACAATGGTGTGATTTTTGAAATCAGCCATCCCATGTATTGAAGAGAATAAGAGGTGGTAAGATGATGTTTATTTCATTATCATTGCAAAAGTTATGGAATACGATAGAAGTATATTTCCACCATGATCACTCCTTAAGCATTTCACTTTTAGATTTGGTTGATTTTGAATTAAATTCCTTATTCAAAACACTTCTCAAAAGCTTCACTTATTTTGTTTGAAAAATATTGCCAATGGTATTGCATAGCAAAGTGATTTGCCCAAGGATCTTATTTGACTTGGTCCCCAAATATCACTATGGGTAAGCTCAAGGGCTCTTCTATGCCTCTACAGTTTTGTGCCAAACGAGACTCGATGCATCTGCTTGAGCTACAAGTGGATTTAATTCATACTCCAACCAATACAAAAAGCAAGTCTTTTTCCACTTACAGTAATACGGTCATCATCATTAACATATTAATGGACAACTTCATTTTCATTCCTTTAATGGTAATACAATTCCTAGCTGTGCTAGGTACGTACAAGGCAATGTAAGAATTCATATTCTTGCTCTTAAGTGAATGCAAATATCACCTCTTCCACTCACTTTTTGAGTGCAATTCTCTCCAGGTTCACTTAGGACTTATTGTCTCCTTCTTCAAGATTTTTGAACCACTCAATGTGAGAGGTCATGCTTGAAGATGCTCCCAAATCAAGGTACAGACATAAAACACTTGAATGTGATTTGATCACGATGAGTGCCATGTCATTGGCTTCTTCCTCATCTCCACCATAATTTGAAGATTGTTCTCTTGGTCCACCATTAGGATGAAAAGTTGATACTTTCCCTCTTCCTTTGACACTTGTCGCATAATGTTTGATTTGACATGTGGCTTTAACATACCTTGGTTTTCCACGATAATAGGGTCCTTTGGCATTAACAATTTAGTTGGACTAGGTAGAGAAAATACTCCTTGCTTTTTCCAATAGCCTTCAATTCTCAAAAGGTGCATGTACCTTTCTTGGGATTTGTCAACAGCCCCTTTGTCTTGGAACTTGCCTTTACTTCGTCCTCTTGAAAAAGATCTCATCTTCATATTCAAATGTCTTCATTTTTACTCAAGATTTGAGCAACATCTAGTCCATCAACTTTGAAGCTCTAAGTAGCCAACATTTGTTCTTTCAAATTTCAACGAAATATGGCTCAACTTGCATGCTAATTTTGTTCGAATCTATGTTGAATTTTATTTGAGCTTTTGTTTGAATTTGTGTCGATTTTTATTTAAACGTTTGTTTGAATATCTTCAATTTGAATTCGATCTCCATTTGACATTCGACATTATTCCAAAAGCCTTGGTAGGTGTGTAGGAATTCCTCAAGAGCTCCTCTTGAACGAGGATTTCTTTTGATTCGTCATGATTCAACATTCTTTTTCTAGACATTAGAGGAATGACCATGTGGCAGAAGAAGGATTGGGATAAGCCATTCAAAACAATACTTACCACTTATATTCCCTTATGTGGCTTCAACTCTTAACTTCAATAAAATCATTATGAGCTCACCACAAAAAATATTCCATGCTTGCTAAAGGAGCTGATGTTTTAAGAATATGTGTAATCAATCTGTCACTAACCGACATATATCATGCATAAAGCCTTCCTATTGCTTTTGTCCCAAGAGATCATGTCTGGTCCTCCATTATTATTGGTGGGTCTTTCCTTCTCACCTATCACAATATCTCGCACATCAAATAATATTAACACAATTGCACATCTTAAACCTCTAGGCTTGATAATTGATACCATTTTAAACAATACTATCCACTCTATAATCCATATTAGAGAGAAGATTATTTGAATGTTGTCCCAACAGGAATAGAAAAGTTTCATGTCAATCAGGTTGCTTCCACTAGTAAACAATTGAAGTCCTTTGGCTGCCAACAAATCACCTTCCTACCAAACTGAAATCTAAAATAACATAAGCAAAACAACAAGTAATCTCTTTTCTTTCACCCTCCAAAGAATTTAGAAGATGATAGCTCTTCAATGATACAAACTGCAATGCATTTAAATAAGGAGAGAGAAAAGAGCCTCCTATAGGAGAATAATTTTTCTTTCGATAGGTGAAAAACTCAAATCTCTCCCAATGATGACAAAATCAAATTCAAACAATAGCCTAACTTACTTTGAGGGCATGGAGATCCTATGGCTTTGATACCACATGTAGTTGGTACAATAGCAGATTAAACAAACACCAACTATCTTAGAGAGAAAACAAGGAAAAAAAAAAACAAGAGATGGTGGTTTCAATCTCAAACAAATAATAATCATACAAGAGTGAGAACACAATGTCAATATATGATTTCTTTCAAAGGGAGGCTCAAATATATATATATATATATATATATATATATATATACTAGTAAAGAGTGTCCGTCGTTGACGGGCAATGGAGGCCGTTCTACGTGGCGGCCGATGATTTGGATGATGGTCGATCTCCCACATTTCGCATCTTGAATAACTAACATTCGAGTCTTTGGAAAAATTTGAGTCTTTGGAAAAATTCAAGTCTTTGAAAAAATTGGAGTCATTGAAAAAATTTGAGCCTTCAAAAAAAATTCGAGCCTTCGGAAAAATTTGAGTCATTGGAAAAAAAATCGAGACTTTCGAAAAAATCGAGTCTTTCGAAAAAATCAAGTCTTTGGAAAAATTCGAGTCTTCAGAAAAATTTGAGTCTTTTGAAAAATTTGAGTCTCTTAAAAAATTCGACTTGACATTACAAAAGTCCTTCGATCCTTC